>PVHY01019947.1:0-26463 GCA_004024945.1 Uropsilus gracilis | reverse complement strand
TCACAGTTCATTGCTCTGTGAACTTGCCTTGCTCTTTTCGAGTCCTGCCTTAGAAGCATTTGTTTTTAAAGTCTTTCTTGGTGTTCCTTGCCTCTTCTGTTTCTTTGGTTGAAGTTTTGTCTGAATGTACTTATTGCTGGTGTGGGCAGCTCAGAGTGGAGGCTAACCGAGAGGGGTCTGTGGCGAATCACCCCTCCAGCCCACCCCCACACTGCACTCTGCTTCTCAGCAAGCCTCAGGTGTGGTGCCAGAGTGCCAGCTGCTCGGGCCACACCCCTTCCCCACCACTCGGGTGGGGGAGGTGGGGGGGTGGAGGGACGAGAACTGGTCGCGTAGCAGGCGTGGTGACGGCCAATGTCCGAGCCGTCACCAGGTGGGTCAAAACTGGCCCACGCAGCCCTCATACCCGAGCGGCTCGCCTTACCCACCCTACAGAGGCAGGCTAAGTCGGTGCATACAAGAGTGGCGGCCCCGCTGTCATGGCGGGGGCGGGGGCGGGGGGGGGCACCCGGCACCCGCTGCCCTTACCTTTCATTGTTTAGATTTCACTACTTGATTTTTATTAGCGAGTTTGTGATAGCTATTGTATTGGTTCATGGTGAAACCTGTCTGCTTCAAATACTTTGGATTTAAGAAGCCCCTCAGCATTACACATCACCTAGCATGTGACACAATTTGGCTTTCTATGTGGCTTATTCTACATTTGTTCCCCCTTATCCTCTGCTCTATATACATTAATGCCCATGTGCCCTGCTCTGCATCTGGGGAGGCCTGCCTGTCACTGCATTACCTAGTTCACCTTTTCACAGTTGAGTCTGGCCAATGAAAGGAACTAGCAGGCCAATGAGTAGCAACAGGGAAGATTAAGGGAGTTTCTTTCTTGCTCTCCTGACTGTCCTTCCTAGCACCTCCATGACTCAGCTCATTGTGAAATGGTGATATTATTTCCTTCCCTCCCTATGGGGGTGTGAATAGCTTCCCACTCTCATTAAACTCTGCATATTTCACCACCCCTTGTTGCCTGCCGCTCTTAATCTCACTCACAGTTCTGCAAATAATGCCTTCATTGAAATCCCTTGAACTGCTTCAGTTAGACTCTATTTCCCCTGGGAACTCTAAATTATATACATCTCTTTCCTACATAGACCTAATCTGTAAAAAGAAATTTAATGCCACAAGGAACTTGGCATGAATGAACCTAAAACATCCACAGTCACAGATGCATTGATTTTCTTCTTTTAATAATTAATATCTGTTTTGTCAGTACTTTTTTGCCACAACCCTACTTTTTGCCCTTATTTATCCTTGGCCTGAACTTTTGTGACCATCTCCTAAGTGAACTCTTGCTCTAAAGCCACCCACCTGCAGTAAATTTTATTCATAGTCCGCTACTGGATTAAATTTCCCACTGTCTGATTCTAATCCTATCTGATCCTATTGTTACCTCAAGAACTCCCAAGGGAAAAAAACAGGCAACAATAAGTGCTGGTGTGGATGTGGAGAGAAAGGATCACTCTTACACAGCTGGTGGGAATGTAAACTGGTCCAACCATTATGGAAAGCAGTGTGGAGGACCCACAAACTAATGAAAATTCAACTACCATTTGACCCAGCAATCACTCTTCTGGGAATCTACCCAAAGAAGACATCAACGTGGGTACAAAAGGACACCTGTGCTCGCATGTTCATTGCAGCATTGTTTATAATTGCAAGGACATGGAAACAACCCAAATGTCCCAAAACAGATGAGTGGATGAAGAAGATGTAATATATAGGTATATATACACAATGGAGTATTACTCATCAATTAAAAATGGCAAATTTGATGAACTTATTGAAACTTGGATGTACCTAGAAGAAATCATACTAGCAGAAACGAGTCAGAAAGAAAAAGACAGAAACCAAAGTTTGGTTTGGACAACCAAATGAAAATACACAATGGGAGGGTGGGGACCAGCTGGAGTGGTCAGGGATGGGAGGTGGTGGGTGACCCCTGGAGATTAAATGGAGACTAAATTGATGTGAAATACATATAAATAAATTATTTAAAAAAAAAAAAAAGAAGTCCCAAGGGTCTGTAACACAGAGTTTAAACCCTTTAGTCTGAGAGCATATCACCTCTCACCGGTGTGCCGAGCTCTGTCTACACCTCCCCCTGGGTGTCTGTGTCCTCACTCCCTACCCTCCACCAAATTCTATGGTCTTCATTTTGTTTAAACCATTCCCGTAGCCTAACTTTACAGTTATTCACAGACTTTAAGGTTCACCCCAAATGTTGCCCTGTCTAAAGATTTTTTTTTTGAGAGATAAACAATTTTTCTCTTCTAATTTCTCATTGTTTTTTTTTTTTTTTTGCATCTCTTTCCTAAGGTACTTTACATTTTGAACCTTCCAATGCAGTTATCTGTGTCCACCCTATCCTACATTCTAAGTATCTTTCCCCTCAGATCTTGTTCAGTTTATGTTGATATTACTAATGACAAGTAGAGGACGAATCACAGAGTAAATATCAGCAGGCCTGTGTGGGCTGAATGGATACATGAATGGATTCCATTTTTCATCTCCCCAGCACCTAACCCAAAGTCTACCAGGCAGTAAGACTTGGAGCTTAGACTTGGAACATTTGAACAATCAGTAGAACAAGCTGCATTAATATATCAAAATATCATATATGAGATGAAGCATGTAAACCTACATATTTGTGTATATTGTATGCTTGTATCTTAATATGGACACATTACGTTATCATATGTCATTTTACAAAGACCTTTCTTTGGGGAACGTGGTACCACATCCATAACATCCCAAAAGAAATAAATCCAAGCACTAAATGTAATAAAGCTGACTTAGGTCCTAGAGGAGGCTTCTGAAGGGCAACTGAATGTGTTGCAGCTTTGAAATATTCTACTTCTTTCTCATTTCCTATCAGTCATTCCCATCCTTTCCTTGCATACAATTTTGTTTAATGAGGGTACTGCAATGTATTTATTTTGGGGTGATTGAATTTAGAAAGACATTCATCTAACACGAAATTGCTGCCACAAGCTGAATAGCTGAATCATAACAGGGATGATGGCATTAATCTGAGGACAGCTGTTTCTTATCATTTCTAACACCAAAAAAAAAAAAAAAATTCAGGTCAGACAGGAATTTTTGCCTCAGTTGCAAGAGGGGACTGATAGGATCTGAAGCAGAAATACTTGGGACAAATGGAAGTAGATAAGAAGAAATGTTCCGAGAGGGACCCTGTCTTTGGTTTTTAGAAATGTGTTTCTCTGATGTGTGAGAGCTGCTTTTGACTCCTTGAGATGATGAGATGCTCAAGAAATTCAGTGTTAAGATGATAATTTGATAAGGACAGCAGAAGCATCTGTATGGTAACTAACCTTTCAAGAAGTGTTTACATATCTGTTGTCAGTAGGTACACATTACAGAACAACAATAGCAACACTGACTCCCGCAAGCATGGGTGTATTAGAGCTTATTACATGCTTTCATATTCACCACCTCAGGCAAGATAAACCGGAGTCTGATGTACCTGAGCAGCTATCCACAAGCCCAGAACTCAGGGGTTGGCCAAATGTGGTTTCCAAGTAGTGGGGGAGCCACTTCACAAATAAGTCTCCATGGACACTTGCCTGCTGCAGGTGACCAACATCCACATGAAGGCATCACTTCTTTGAACCCAGACATATTCACTATTAAAGCAAAAATGTCCATGGAAATATGCATATTGCCAACTGTGTAATTCACTTACACCTGAGTATGAATGTTTTCTCAGCATCATTTCAGCTGAACTGGCTGAGGTTTTTGAGCAGATCATGAATGTAGTAGGTTGAGTCAAGGAGGTTAGGGGCATGACAAATAGACGTTGCTGAATCTTCATTTGCTATAACTTTTGAGCTAATCGTAAACAGGGAAAGTGGTATTAATTTCAGTAAAGGACCTTACTATATTTAAGAGCTACTGAATAAACAAACACTTGCAATTATATTCCTTCTAAATGTAATAAAATATTATGAGAATTCAAGCTTTTAAAGTCCTCAGTTTGAACCACAGTGCATTTTAAAATTAATTTTATTTTTTAAAATTGACTGCAAATATATATTTTTTATGTCATTGTATACCCACAGTTCTCCCATCACCTTATCACCCATGAACCATCATCTTAATCTTCTGTTGCCCATCTCTCCTTCGATTTTACCTCCCTCTCCCTCTCTTGCTCTATGCTTTGGTTTTGCTGACAGTTTAAAATTTTCCTTCAACTTTTTTGTTTGTTTTCCCTATATCCTGCATAAAGGTGAGATCATCCAGTATTTCTCTATCTTTCTGGCTTATTTCCACTAACATGATTCCTTCTAGGTCTATCCATGTTACCACAAATGCATCAAATTTGTCTTTTTTGATTGATGAATAATATTTCATTCTATACATATTCCACAACTTTCTGATACATTCATATGTTTTGGGACATTTGTGTTGTTTCCATACCCTGGCTATTATACATAGTGCTGCAATAAACATCTAAATACAGGTGTCTTTTTGAATTAGTGTTTTTGTATCCTTTGGGTAGATTCCCAGATGTAGGACTGCTGGTTCCAATGATAGTTCCATTTTCAATAGTTTGAGGGTCCTCCTCGTAGCTTTCCATAGTGGCTGGGCCAGTTTGCATTCCCACATCCACATCAGCACTTATTGTTGCCCATTTTTTTATATGAACCATTCTTATACAGTGCATCTTACTAGAAAACAACACCTGCTCATTTAGCCATCTGTTCATTTATCCATTCTATAACCAGTAAGTCAAACAACTGAAACTCCTTGTGTACTATGAAAACGCTATCTTTACTCTCCTACCTTAAACTTCTCGGGATAGACTGGGGAGAGATCTTTTCTTGTCACTAGAAGTAAACTTAAGCATGAATTTGGTAGTCACTTCTGTGTAATCAGAAGTCCTACCTTCACTTTAAGTCACATTGCAGGATCTATTCAGTAAATTAAACATCCACATCTATGTAATAATAAAACTTCTAACCTCATTCAGGAGGGGCTTTCAGCAAGTCAGAAAAATGGAATATCTTCTTCTCTTCTTCATATTCCATTTTGCTAAATGGCATTTGCAGCCAACCCCTCCTGGAGAAAGGTGAGAGGGAGAGAAGAGCTTATTTGTTTGGGAACCTAGTAAGGTGATGCCACTCTGTAGACCTAAAACTGACTTTTTCTTACCAGTATTATGTGAGTTCTTCAGACACTGGCCTCCTTTTCACTCCCAACCCTGGTGGGTTCTCTCATGTGAGAAGCCTTGAACCGGAGTGAAAACATTCTGTTCAAGCAGAGGTTTCTGCACTAAGCCCTAGAAATCACTGCAGTTCTCACCCATAGTCCTCACGCTTTTTAACTGAGACCATTTCACTCCCTATTTAAATGCATTTGAGGTGCTTCCCACACTGGAATTCCTTTGCAGGGGCCCATATCTACTGCTTGGAGCATTTTTTTCTGAAACAAATTCTGGGAGCATTGGCCAATCTGGAAGCAGCAGCAACTCTCCTATGCTGTCAAGCATAACCAGCCCTGCTTTTTTCCTGTAAATTTCTGAGGCAGGAGTCAGACCCAGTCCCTGGGGCACCCAGTGACAGAAGACAGTGCTCAGGCTCTGAAAGGTCCTGTTTAGGAGAGGTGAGGTGTAGTGGGCACACACACCCCTCAGTACCTGGAGTCAGGAGTGGTACTTGGCACATTCTCCGTGCCCTCCAAGGACCTCTCTTCAAAAACCTTTAACAATGGCATCTTTGGGCCCTTTGATGGGAAAAAGGTGAAGTGTCATTTAATTTAAAGGTGAAGTGTCATTTAACCACTTTTTTTGGTACTAAATCCTTTCTGCAAATTCTGAGTGGTCCATTCAGCAACTTCAGGATTCTGACATTTTTTGCATCCTGTTTCTATGAAAACTTTTTAACATGCTGTCATGATTCTTTCATGCATTTGTCCAACAATAATTAAAGTGCTACCTTTCCTGTGCCCTTTCTCCTCTCTCTTCCACATTTCTTGTATTCATCACCCATCACCTTCCTACAAACAAATGTTAAAATACAGAATCCATCATTCTCTCGCTCTCTCTCTCTTTTTTTTTTTTTTTACATTAGGTCTCGCCATTTTTGCCCATGAAACCGCAAGGCTCACGTTGCCCGGGGTACCACAGACTCAAGCAATCTCCAGCCTCAGGTTCCCAGCTGGAATTACAGGAGCGCGCCACCATGCCCAGTTATTTTTTCTTTTGGAACTAGGTCTTGCTATGTTGCCCCGAGGGGGACTCGAACTGTGATCCCTGGTCCCCGCTGCGGGTCCTAGGCTACTGCTTACAGGCACGCGCCACCATGCCCGGCCACCATCATTCTCTCTTTCTCCCTTTTCCAACCTAAAAATTCCCAACTATACTGTAGATACATGTGAAGAAATGTTTGCACTTACTCTGCCAAAATGGATGACATACAAACTGAGATAAAAAAGCAAAGACTACAATAAATAATCTTAAATCTTCAAGTGATTTTATAAACACAAACACTGTTTTATTTTTGTTTGCTTGTTTTGTATTTTAACCAAAGCATAAAATGTTGGCCATTTTGATTCTGGTTCTTCAAAGTGCTATTACAAAAACACATTCTTTAAAATGTTAGTCAAGAAGGTGTGTCCCTAGTACTAAGGATCTTAGCTAGTAGGAAATAAGCTGAGGATAAACAGGGGCCAGTGAAGAATCTAATTATTGCAAAAGAAACAACACACCTGTGCACATAAATTCAGGCATATGAATGGGATGAAATAAAAACAAGAGTTGGAAGGAATATCAAGTACTCTCTAACATTGTTCCATTCACCAACTGTAACATTGAACAGGATTTCTGATAACAGCTATCTACTTTGCTAAGTCTTTGAATCTGTACCCCCCCAACTAGTTATTGTTGGTCTTTTTAAAAAGTCTTTTTATTAATTACATTTTTTCTTACATCATGTTAAATAAATATAATGATTAATAACTAACCTCTCCTTAGGGGGTTCTCTGTGCCAGACTTTGGACTAAGTATTTTGTGGTGTATGTTATTTAATTCTTACAACAGACCTGTGAGGAAGATAGTATTCATTACCATTTCATAAATGACGAAAATAAGCCTCTGGGATTAAGAAAGGCTCTAGTTCTAAGCTGTGTGCCCAGTGATGACCAGCTCTCAGTAAAACAAGACCCTGGGTCCTTCCAGTGAACAGGCTGCTCTGACCTGGAGGCAGATCAAAGTGAGAGTTTTACTCTGAATTTTGCCGATTTGTTAGGGGGGGGAGGGGGGGAGGAATTCCAGCTTCATCCGGAAGCCTTTGATTTTTTTTTTTAAAGAGTTACCTACAGTGGCTATTTGATGGGTTTTTTTTGTTATTGAAACCTCTAGCAATTTCAATGGTCCTCTGTTATGAGTAGGGATGGAGTGCAGCTGCTAGCTGCCTCCTAATTATCTAATGTTAATGACTGTATCACAGCACTAGTCCCAGAATATTGGGGTAGGGGTGTGAGTGAAGAACAAAAGGATCTAGGAATACAGAAGGTATTTTTGCTTATTTATTTAGCATCAAATAGCACCTATAAAAAGCAGGAGGTAGTAAGTGAGCATCTTTACTATATCAAGCATTATAATCCACCAAGACACTACAGCAGGGTCCCAAGCAATGACTTCACCTCTTTGGGGTAGTTCGTATGTAACTTCTGCTTTCTTCCCATTTCTTCAGGAATAAACCTTCCTGTTCTTTCTTTCCACCCTTTTTTTGTTCCTCTAGCAGCACTGGTTGGGTAGCTACTACATGTCAGCACTGGGTTAGGTACAAGGAAATAATAGGGATTAAGGCTTAATCTTCAAGGATTTTCTTGTCTAATAGGTAAATTAGAAAAATAGGCAAATGATTGCAATATGGGATTATGAATACCACATGGTGAGGGAGGACAAGTATAAGAGGAACATATGTGACAGAGGAGGAGAAATCAGGAAAGGTTCACATGAAAAAAGGAAAACTTTTCCAGTCTTTCTTGTTTGGAATATATTTCACACCCACTCCAACTCATATTCTATTCCACTCTGGAACACTGTCATAGAACCTTGTGGCATTTTGACTTGTATTAATCATTTTGGGCTGGGTTTATCACCTCCATTCCATTCATTACAATCCACCCCACATGAGCACTGTGCTAGCTATGCTGTAGGAAAGAGAAAAATGACAAAGCTAATCCCAGGATTAGTTTTGTGGAAAACTTGCAGGAGGAAAATTCCAACAAAAGAGAAGGACAAGCTGAGCATGGTGGTACGTGCCCTTAAGCACAGCCTTAGAGTGAGGCTGAAACTAGGAATGCTTGATTCCACAGGTTCGAGACTTGCCTGGAGCAACATAGTGAGACCTAGTCTCAAAAAATAGCTGGGCATGGTGGCACGAGCCTGTAATCCCAGCTACCTGGGAAGCTGAGACTGGGGATCACTTGAGTCCGTGGAACCCCAGTCAGCATGTGGGGAACCAGCATGTGGTTTCCCAGGCAAAGAGAGAGAGAGAGAAGGACAGACTAAGTGTAATGGAGGATACTGTGAGGGATCAATGACATCCCACTGGAAGAGACAAACATGATGAAACAGTTTAGGGGACAAGGTGTTGGAGATGAGCAAGATCTCCGGTGAAAAATAAAAAAGGTTGGCACAATATGCTTTGTAATAGAGATCGGAAGAAAAGAAAGACAGCATAGAACTGTGGTAGACCAACAAAGCTGGCATAGAGGGTACAGGTGGTGAAGAGTATAATTAGAAAAAAAAAAGCTGGAAAGCTTAATTTGGACCAATCTTTAAAGGTTTTAAATACTGGTGAGGTATTTACACTGAATGTATAGGCATTGGGAAGTCATTTGTGTGGAAAGTTATGTGACTAAAGTGTTTTATATGGATCATGACTTAGAAAAGCAAAGAGATAGGGGCTTCAGTAAGAGGGTGGTTATAGTAACCCAGGTGGGAGGGACTGTAGCTGTGGGTGAGCAGTGGCAGCGGCATGGAGAAATGCCACTCTCAAGTCAGGGACTGCGTGTCCTTCACTTGTGTCACCATAATATCTGGCACTGTTCCCTACCCTGAGTAAGTTTCGTAAGTCTTTCATAAGTCTGTCTTCCTGACATTGAACTGTAGTAAAGATTCTAGTGGAGAGCATGATTTACATCTTGCAAGTGTTCTGTCCATGTTTTATTCCTGTCACCTAAGTCATCCAATTTCAAGTCATAGAAGATGCCTGCCCAAGGCTGTCATTATCTGGCATTCATGTGGTACCTCAGAGCATTGGCACCTCGTTTTCAGTTCTTAATTAGCTCATGCACCATTTTAATTGCTATATAGTTGTCTATGTAGACAGACCTGGTTTCTTTTTTGGAGTCAGTTGTGACTGCCCCACCCTTTCTTGCCAGCTCAGGCATCTGGAATATTCCTGGCTGAGCTTGCTGAGCTTCAAAACATGCAAGGAATGGCTCTGGTAGGAGAATACTAAAGATCTGAGGCCTCCTGGGACCAGGAGAGGGCAACTTTCCAGTAAACTAGCAGTGTCCATAGGCAGGCATTTCTAGGAAAGGGGGGAAGAGGGCTTAGCAGCAGCAAACTGTAGGAACCATTAATGGTGTGACTTTAGAATTCCAGATGAGGCATGATATTTTAGTCAGTAGGGATCTGTTAAAATGACTAAACCATTAAAATGGTTAAGTCTATTAACCTATTAGAAGGCAACCCAACTCAAGAGATGGCTTAAAATTATGGAATTAATGAGGCTCTGCACGGCCCAAATCCAATAAAGGGGTCAGATTGGATTGAGATCAACATCTCAATTTAATGAAAGGGGGGAAAGTCAATTTTATTAGCATTTGCTATGTGCCAGAATTGTTTTAAGCACTATAGTTATATTAACATATTGAATCTCCATAACAACCCTCTAAAGTAAGTACTATTATTAATCTCATTTTATAAATGATGAAACAGACACAGAGGGGAAGATTTGCTGGGGTCACAGAGCAGGCAGGGCTTGGAGGCTGAATTTCAATTCTGAGGTCTGGCTTGTCCTCTTGCTTGTCTTTTCATTCCCATCACTTTGACCAGAACTGGAAGACCAAAGAGGTCTAGGTCATAAAACTTCCTTATGAAACATGACTGTACTGAACGTCAACATAACACAATGGGAAAAACTGGAGTATTACATCCAAGCAAACCCACTCTAGAACCCCTTTTCCATATATGTTAGTGAGTGACCCTGAGTTAGTTACTCCATCTCTAAGGGTTACTGGTTTCTTGGTTGTAGGAGGGAAGCAATAGGATCTTTAAGCATGCCATTGGCACAAAATAATACACTAACCAAACCTGAGCAAATGAATGCTCAATAACAGTCATTATTATCAAGGGGAGGTGGTCTGTATGAAGCCTGTGGTACCAGGAAGCAAAGAGTTACTACATAGTCATGTACATCCCACTGTAGTTAGAGGAAAGAGTGTTTTGATTCTAGAAAGACTGTGAGAGGTTGCTCAGCCCTTTCTTCCCTATGGCTTAGTGGCAATATATCTCAGGTCCCCTCTTTTCCAACTCTGAACTCACAATTAGCCTTCAATCTTTGGTTCCCATTGATTCCATCAGCTTTGCCCCTGGGTGAGGGGATTGAGGGGTGAAGTCTGTCTAATTCCATTGTTCTGTCCCCTGAGGGAAGGATGAGATTGGGCATATCTACTACTGATCAAGCCCTGATTCTGATTAGATTTCTCCATCATGGCTTTTATGCTAAACCTAAACACTTGACTTCTGTGCTTGCCTTTTGACTGGATAAATTAAACAATAATGTTATCTGATTTTTCTTTACAGTGTAGGTGGAATTTAAAGAAAACTCATCATTTTTATGGTGAAGCAACAGGATATATAGAACATGACCTGGAATCTGAGCACTATCTTTGCCTCTTATTAATGTGTGACTACGAGCAACTATAATACCAGTTCTCTTTACTTCAGGAGTTCTTAGAATGATAGAATCAAATAACCCTCAAACATGTGCTTGGATTGCAAAGAACCATATGAATGGAATGGAAGAGTTTATTATCATACATTTATCATCTAGTTTGTGAAATATTGACCATGCTAAATAAGATTTTTTTAAGTCATCTAGGACTTATGGTGCCCTAGAATCTCGAGTCTGGAAAGTGTTGTCAGTACTAGGGGCAACAGTAAGCAATTCCAGAAAAATAGAAATGAGATTGTCCTCTGAGAGATAAACGAGGCATCAACACACAATTTGTTGTTAAGTTACCTTCAGAAACAGAATGGTCTCAGACCAGAAGAACTTGATGAAATCTAATTAATCCAGCCAAAGAAGGAAGACATCAAAGTAATATTCATCTATATAGCATCCAGTGCGAAGGGGCTCTGATTAGATGGTAACCTAGCTAATTCTGATGACAAGTACTTTCCAATTATAGAGTCTAAGTAAGATATCTCTAAAGACCCTTTTAATAATTTTCCCCTAACTCTGCACTTACCAATCAACTAGTATATGCTTGGCTTCTCATGTAGATCCACCCACAGGAAGTGAATTGAATTCACTACTTACTGGATTTGAGCATACTTCAGCAATTATATCTCTTATTGTGAGTTAATATACAAACACCTGATTATGATATGCTTTTTATGCAATCTGCTCACAAAGATAGAATGCTGTAGTCATAGGACTTGAGCACTTCATACTTTCAACAATACTAACAAGTTTTCCTTGCCATTTACTAAATTAATATACTAGTTATACACAGTGATCTACCCTTGAATGCTGACAAATCAGATTACTGAGCCTAATAGACAAAAGACCAGAACTTGGACCACATGAGATCACTAGTGTGATTAACACCTCACTACAAAATGTCAAGGGAAACTGTTATTTAGCCTTCTCCTTTGGAGAGCAGGTCCTTGTCACTGGCCATAACATTTCTTTTGGAACACTACAGGAGGAGGAATGGTCCTTCTATATGACAAGTCTGATTACTGATTACAGATGAGTAAGTGCAAACTATTTGTCCCATCTGTCTCAGTAGGATCCTACTCTGTCTTCTCATATTATGTCTCATTACTTCCCTTGATGCATTTTGAATTCCAAACTTGGTGTCTTTGTTCCTCTCTGGCTAGAATAAGTTTTCCTCCTCCACTCCTCAGATCCAAAAGCCTGATGCCATCTTTGATACAATACTTCAGTCAGGTGTCCTCTCTTCTATAACCACTTCCATCATTGCCATTACATCTCTGAGGTCTCACAGTACATTTCCTGTTCACTCGTATTTTCTAACTTAAGCTACAATTCTGCCCAAAGAGGAAGGTCTATAGAAATAACAACAATTAAAGCCATCTTTTTGCTCAGAGAATTCTTCCCTTATAGGAGAAGGTTGAGAAATCTGATTGGTTCAGTCTTTCACTTATTTATTCAATCACTTAACAAATATTTACTGAGTGCAAGCAATGGGATACAATGATGAATAAGATGGACAAGGTTTCTATGCTCATGCAACTTCTAGTTATCAGGGAAGACAGACTTAAAATGGTAGTCAATGCCTAGGAGAAGTATATAAGAAACTAAGTAGGGATGAAGGTTTTCCAGGAAAGTTACACTGAGGTTAAAATCTGAAGGTAAGTAGGAGTAAGCCAGAAAAGGAGGGGGATACTTGAAAGAATATAAATTGAATAACCTCAGTGGTCATTGTCATGGAACTATGACTGTCTGGTGAGCTATCCTGTCTTTAGGTAAGGTCATGAACAAATTCACAAATATTTTCCTTCTGACTTCTAACTTCAGGCTAGACAATTACCATCTCCTGTACACTCACAGTCATCATAGTATGATATAATTTGCTATCCTTAAGCTTTCTTTGTTAAAATTACATCCCAATTAGCCAAATAACTTTATTTGTTTCAGGTTCTTTTTTTCCTAATTTTATTCTCAAGGGGTAACATTCGCTTCATGTTTTAGGGATTCTTATTACTGATCTCATAGACCACCTATAAGAAACAAAATATTTTTTCATTCACTGCTGTATCCTCAAGTGCTGTGATGCCAATCACATAGAAACTGCTTGATAAACACTCACTGACTGAATGGATAGATTTTATTTTTCCTTTTATACCAGAAGCTCGCTAAGAGCATAATACTTGCCTAATTCACTAAGCCCTCCAACAGTGAGGACAATGCTCTGCCTAAATAATCAATCATTAGAAGATAAAGGTCACCTAGCCTTTGCTAGAATTTTCCATGACTGATAGTTACCTATTTTTTTCTTATTTTCAAGCCAATGTTTATAGCTGCTAAAGTTTTTTCCAATTTTGAGGAAACATTTCCCCTTTAATTGGTTCTTGTTCAGTTTTGTGGACCCATGAAGGACAAATTCACATCTTCTGTCCCATGGCTGTCCTTCAGATGGACGCAGTGAACATGTTGTGATGGGAACAGTGAACACATTTCCTACAGTCACAAACAGGACACTTCTCAGGGTGATCCCAACCATTTACAAGAAGGACATATCCCTCAGAGGGACAAAGAGCAGGTTTTCCCTATGGGTGATGAACCCAGACCGAAATAATGACAGTGATAACATTAATTAGTGTTTATTTCATAATTAATTATGATCTACTGGTTAACCCACATAGGACCTCTAGGATATAGGTCAAAGTTTCTAAGCTTGAAAATGGTCAAGGGAATGAGGCAGGAGACAAGGGCCTTGGCATATTGCACACACATGCAGCACTGAGTGGGAGAAT
Source organism: Uropsilus gracilis (assembly GCA_004024945.1). NCBI lineage: Eukaryota > Metazoa > Chordata > Mammalia > Eulipotyphla > Talpidae > Uropsilus > Uropsilus gracilis. The sequence continues at coordinate 12,644 of PVHY01019947.1, read as the reverse complement.
TGTAGTGCTATGATCTCAGTGACCCAAGAACCTATATTTGGGCTGATCCTCCTGATTACCACTGGTCTCTATCCTTGGCTGAAAAAACCACTTTGAATTAAATTTCATTAAAATCAGATCTGCTAAATGCTGCAAATTCTAAGACAAGAGGTAAGGTAAAAGAGAATATATAAGACATACACAGAGGGCTTATTGTGTGCCAAGCTCTGCATTAGGCTCTTTGTACAAAATTTGTTAAAAAAAATATTCCAAATACAATACCTTATGCACATAGCACAAAGATATGCCTACAGGTTGATATTATTTGAAATAAGCATAAAGGATTAAACATCTTTTTGTTACACATAAATTTTATTGTAGTAGAAATTACTCAGAATCCTTTTAGAACTGAAACATGGGTTAAAATAAGTGCATCTGTTTCATTTCACCAATTTTATTGTATTGTAAAAGCACAAGGTGGTTTCAGTTATTCTTTTCATTCAATAATGATTCTTTTCTAAAATATTTTATAATTTGAATAATAAATTTGCAAGAGCAAGACTTCCTCCACTCATCATTTGGAGGATTCTTAAGCTTTTGGGAGATGTTGAATCTTTCTAGAATCTGGAGACAGCCACATGCGTTCTCTCCAGAAAAATGCACAGTTCACATATGCAGAAACTATTGTTTGAAATTCACGGTCTAAGAATTCAAGGTAAAAATCAGAAAGGAATGAGGAGGCTTTGGAGTCTTTATAAAGCTCTGCTTTTTCACTGAGTCAAGGAAGCAGTAGACAGTTCTGAACTTTAAACAGGTCATTCTCTGAAACAGACTTAAAGAGCAAGCACAGAAGGAAGTTACAACAATCATCCAAGTGAGGCAGGATGGTCATTTGAACCAAGAAAGTCACAGCAGAGGAGTAAGAAGTGGTTCAATTCCTCTATAGTTTGAAAATGCAGGGACATATTTGCTGCCCAGATTGGATATGGTGTATGTGAGAAACAGATGAGTCAAAGATGATTCCAAGGTTTCTGACTTGAGCAACTTGAGGTCTGTATGAGGTTACCTGGGATGAGGAAGACTAGAGAGATGCAAGTTTGTTTGGGGCAGGAAAACAAGAAAAAGAATATTAGGAGCCAAATTTGGGGGCATTTTAAACTTGAGATACCTATTAAACATCCAAACAGAGATGCTGAGGAGACAACTGGATCTCTGGCCAGGAATTCTGGAAAGAGTTTGGGCTATAATACTATTCATCTGTAAAACTGGAATAATAACATAATGTCTACATACTAATACTTTTTGGGAGAATTCAACTAGACAATGCATGAAAAACTCTCAGAGCAGGACCTGGCATACAATATGCCTTTGATACATTTAAACTATTACTTTTATTAAAACAAAATACTCCCAGTAAATGTTTCAGCTATTACTATAAAGTTATGAGTGCAGTTGCTTTTAAAATTGGTAAGTTGTTTCTGCCATCAGTTCCCAAAAATGATTTGTAAAAGAAAACTAAACCCTAAGCAATGACAGTGTCTTTAGAATTGGTCTGTAGCCCTGAGTTTAAAAATTTGAAGACTTTTGCATGTGTTCTGCAGTATTTATAGATAGGGCATGTAATGCTTCTTAAATAATCAACATGATACTTCACTGACCCAGAATTTATTTCGAGTTTTGGAGCGGGTTTGGCATGGAGAATGAGGCAGTTGGGTGGGGGTGGATGAAATGAGTGAAGGGTATCAAAATATAGAAACTTCCAGTTATAAAATAATAAGTCTTGAAAATGAAAAAAAAACAACTCTGTGTGTGAGAGAGAGAGAAGGAGAAAGAGGGAGGGAAGGTGGGAGGGAGGGGGAGAGAGAGAGAACAAGGCAGTTTATATGAGAAGACATTGAATACCATCAAGAACTCTGTAGGGAAGACATCCCAAATCTATGAATGTGGCCCCAATGACACAGGAGATTCAAATGGTAGGAAGCATGAGAACTGAATGACAAAGCTGTCTCTGTTACAGATGTTATCACTGGCCACAATTTCATCTGGCTCCATTTAAAATTGATTCACAAAAGCCATGACCTTTGTCTTCCTCAAATAGCAAGCTTTTTAGAGGAACTTTACTTGAAGAAGCATACCCCTTCTTTTATTAATTTATTCGCTGATCTTCAGCTGTGTTATAACAGGAAAGTAGAAGCAAGAGCTATAATAAACCAAGAGTTTTATTAGACACTTTTAGATCTTTGAAGCAATGAACTTCGAACAGGAAAATCTAAACAATGTTTGAGGTTTCTCACTCTTTTTATATCTCTTCGAATTTTAACTATAAATTCTCGGTCCTGTAATTCTCTTCAACATCTATGACAGCCCTAATTAATAACTGTTTATTAATAATCTTCCTAACCATTTGCTTCCAAAGGAAAGAAGTGATGAAGTAGTTCAAACAGTATCAAAAGCAAGTAGATAGCTAAGGTCACATATAGTCACAGATGATATCTGATAGATTTATTAACAGCAGCACACACAGGCATGGGTAGATATACTAGTGAGAGGAGAGAAAGCAAAAAAGCATTAAAGAAAAGTCTCATGCCCCAGATTTTTGTTTTCTTCCATCTGTAAACGAGGTCACACAAACTGAGCTGATTGCCACTAACGAGCAGGGCAATGCTCAATTAAACCTCATGAAACACCAATCTTATTCCTTCTCCCTGATTCTAAGCAAGTTTCTAATAACTTCTGTATTCACTGTGCCCATGCTTGAAATTACTCTCAAAGAATGGCTATATGTGAGAAAAGAACTCTTTTTCCTCCCTTCCTATGGGAATTGGGAAAGAAGGACATCTCAAGGACTAATACAACTGGGTTCCATAGTCCAGCAGAACTAGTCCAGTCTAACCCCCACTACCTCTGGTCTTCTTCAAGCACCCCACTCCAGTCTCTCTTTTCCTGTATACCCCAGAACTCTAGGTAGGGAATAGCTAAAAAATCCTAGAACTGGTAACTTTGCAGTCAAGTTGACCTGTGGCAAGAACTTAACTGGTTTGCATCCTATATCTGTCTTCATATATTAAAGGAAATATTTCTTGGTGCCTAGTAATGTGTAAGTAAACTTTACTTTTATATTTCTATTTTAGTTTTTCTATTTCTCTGTCAAGCTAAGGAGTAAAAGAAAGAATTTTGTCTATATCCAGGTCTGGTGGTTTCAGAGGAAAAGTCTGTTTAGTAAGAGTTGTTTTCATCACAGCATCTCATTGGGCTTAACATTCAGAACCTAGACTCATCAGAAAATTACCAGAGTGTTTTTTGTCCATGGGCAACATGATCAGGAAAGTTATCATGCAAACCAAGTTACTTACAGAGGCCACTTAAATAATGTCACCAGTATAAGAAACACAGATTGGCACCAGCCAGGCAAAACAGATATCATCTTCATCACCAATTGAGTCCCTAGCCTGCCAAAATTTCTTCATTGCTCAAGAGACTTGACCCAAAAGAAGGTTCAATGGCAAACAAAATAAATGCCCTTTTCTCAATACTGGGATAAATAGGTCCTATTGCTGTATAAATATGAGAGTGCTTCTTTCATCTTAGCTCCTACATCCTTGATTTTGAACTTTCACCTGGGGATTTGAAGATTATACAACCTATCTCCTAAATTCAGTTACTGGGGTGTGAGCTGAATACTTAAAATAACTCTACCAAGAGAGATGACAGGATTTAGAATTAGTGTTTTATGTTCCCATAAAGCATGATGGGGTACTAAGGCAGTTCCTGGGGTCTTTTCAGATAGGCACTCCACTGAATATTAGCCTGGGTCTCCTTCAGGGTATGGGTACAATTCAACAGTAGCAGTGCCCAGCACTGGGACTGGTACAAACTGAGTTTTTAGAAGCCACTGTGGAAAGACCAAGCTATTTCCTCACACTTCTTGAGTCTAGGCTCCTGAACACCTATGATAATCTGCCTTCCCACTTGCACTCCCATTCCTGTATAAGAAGGAGGACTACTGCTCATGACCCTTTATCAGCTGCCTGGACTGGACTTTTGCTGCAGCCAGGCCCCAGGGACTGGTTAGTGTTCCATTTCTCTCAAGTACTCATATGGGCCAAATGAGAGCCTCCCACAGACTCCAGGTACCAGGTTTGGGCACAAGATGAACTTAGTTGGTTCCACTAAGTTCAGGAAACCCAACAAAGAGCATTAGCTTTTCAACTCGAGGCTGAATGCTAGAAACACAGAAAGACTTGAACCTTGAAATATTATATATGCACCAGGGCACAGGTGGTTGACAGTAATGATTCTACAGCCATATCAGCAGGATTTGTATTCTGGTTCTGCAGTGTATCACCTGATTATCCTAGGTAGATAGTTAACCTATGTGTACCTGCATGTACTGTTTAGAAAATGGAAATAAAAGAGTGAATTTTAGAAGGCTGATATGAGAATTATGATTCTAATTCTGATTACAATCATTATAATTCAGAACCATGCTTGGCACAGAGTAAATACTCAATAAATTTAGTTATTACCTTTTTCATATTGACCCCTCTTTCTAGAGATCTACATCTTGGTCCATTGCCTTAATTCTCCCTAGATCTGGTTGGTTCCCACATCTCTTAAGAAGGTCTTTTCTTTGCTCCTGACCCACCTCTATGCTGAGGGCTAAAAATACCCTTCTCTACTGTAACATGTGAGAGGTGAGGCAATTACCGACCTTCTCTTAACCCAAGTGAAGCATTACATAAGTATTTTTCTAAGGAGGAAAGGAAATGCTTCGTCAACACAGAGGAAGGACCAGATTTGACAAGAGTCACCCGGGACCAGGAGTCCATGTTCTTGAGCACACCTTGTGCTCAGATACTTCCAGATCTTTCTGGGGAAAAAATTGGGAGTTTCCCCTCACTTCTCATATACCAGTAAATAGCACAAAGAATCTTCCCAGGATTTAAAAAGAATTTCTTCTTTACTCATCCTAAGTTCTCTCCTAAGTATTTGATCTTCTTAACTAGTAATGATTGATTATAATGTATTCATTCATTTATTCAAAATTTTCCTTGTGCTTCTCAAGGAATCTTTAATAAAATTATCAAAGTACTTACTACCCATGTATGACAGGTCAACTTCAAAATAAATTGGTTAAGACAATATGAATTTTCATGACTTTATAGTTCCTATGCTCAAGTTCCAAATAATCTCAATTCACTCACTATTTCCACTTCAAAACACCACATTGCTGTCAAGTCATCCCCAGCCAAGTTCTACATGGTATTCTCTGCATCATCTCCAGCATTACGTTTTGGACAATTTCAGTTCAAAGAAAATATTTAAAACTATTTAAAAATATTTGACCAATAAACATAAAAAATTCTTCAAAGGTGGCCATTTTATTATGAAATGAAAATTACCACTGCTCTGCCACCCACTTGCCCCATTCTGATCCTATGAAATGCTTCAAGCTGACAGACTTGAGGTAGGTCTTTTCAACACGAAAGGAAGCCATTGTGACTCACAGGTGTCTGTTTGCTGTACTTTAAGAGTAACCTATACAGGTCTCTGTTCTAGCTTAGTTTCTTTTTTGCTGAAGGCTACTGCTCACAGCAGACATATGCCCCTAATGTACACTTACCTCCTTCCCTGCACTGATGTCCACAGTCTTTACCCGGCTCACAGAATCCCAGAGCATCAATCCTGGAAGGAGCTTTAGAGACCACCAAGTCAAAGTCTTCATTTTACAAATACAGACTCCAGAGGCTATGAAGAGGACACCCGGCCAAGGTCACACAGCTCACTAATGAAAGAGCTGGGATTAGAATTGCTGAATTTCATCTTCCTGTGGTGTCATTCTTCTTCCAACCACTTCTTATGCTCTCTGCCCTAGTTGGCTCTTGTACACTCAACACACTATCCACACCCTCCCAGGATATGCCAGCAGCTTGCAAGGTTCACGTGGACTGAACTAACCCAGCTCAGATAGCCTGAGGCTTCTTACCTGCACAGCAAGGAGTGTCATGTGACTCTCTTGGAGACATACACAGTGTATAAGGATGCATGTGGTATTCAGGTGTATCCGTCATTGCTTGTCTGCCAAGTTCCTCAGTTTGAGAAGCAAGCAGAGCCTACAAATCATTTATAATGTATCAGAATTTAAAGTTCTTTTCTCCAGGTCTATAATTTCAGACTACGTTAACAACAAAAGTTTTGGTACTGCCCCCAAAATTCAACTTCTTAGACAACAAACATTTACTTAAGCAAATCTTACTAAACAGGTCCCATTTGCTAGGCTAGGTTGTTGAGCTTGCATCAAAGATACAAAATGAGTCAGACATGATCCTGCCATTTTTCAGTGAAGAAGACAAACACGCAAACAAGATATTGGCTAGACTTGCGTGAAGTGCTTTGACACAGATCTTGTATACACAGGGAAGCAGCAACTAAATTAACTCAAGGGATATTTTCATTTTAAAATAGTTTAAAAGTAGTTTCAAATCAATTAAAATCGACTGTAGAATTGAAGCTATCAAAGATGGAAGGGCAAGCAACATGGGGAGGGGGTGAGATGAACTATTATGGGGAACTACAATGGGTGTGGTGTGGAAACACTGATCTGAGGAGATCTTATATCTCTAAATCATATATAGTGTTGCAAACTAAAATTACCTCAATAAAAAAAGGGGGCAGGGGGAGTAGTTTAAGTTGCAAGGACAATACAGAGAGCTCCTATGAATGCCTTACCTTAGTTTCCCACAGTTAGCATGTTGTATTACCTGGTACATTTGCCACAACTAAGGAACCAATGTTAGCACATATGCATTGAATTAAATGAGTAGAGGTTTTTTGAAAGAAGTGGATGTCTAAAGTGCCTCTTGAATGAAGTTAGGAGTTGAGTTAGCCCACCAAAGAGGTAGAACAAACTTGTTTTAATTAGAATGGAAAGCATGTGCAAAATCCCAGTGTTAAGAATTTTTTTTAAAGAATTTTAAAGGATGGAGTGTGAAATGTCCCAGGGATGCGAAGGCAAACGACTGGTGGATATAGGTCTGTGTTTCTGGAGAGAAATATGAGCTAGAGACATATGGTGATTATCTTAAAAGCGTCATTATCTTAAGAATGATAATTGAAGCCAGACTAGATTGCCTGTAAGTGGAGAGAAAAAGAGAATCCAAGAAAGAATCTTAAAAAATGTTTACAAATGATCCTAGGAGGAGTAAGGAAGAAGGCTGTGGAAGATCCAAAGATGAAAATAACAAAATGTGATATCCCCCAACCTCTGAGAGGAGTACTTGCTTGAAAGGGTTGTGTGGCCAATCATGTCAAAGGCTACAGAGGGTTAAGACCCATAATTGTCCCTTGGACTTGGCAATAAAGGGTTCTTGGAGGCAGTTTCAGAGATTTGGTGGGACCAGACGCCTCACCTGTACTTGAACTATACTATATGAATAGGAGGTGAGGATAAGAGGACTGTGGACAGGGGATCTCTCATTTAAAAAGATTTACTATGATGTGGAGGTCAGAGATAATTTAAATAGAACTGGCAAATGAATTAGAAATTATGGTAAAATTACTAATTTGTTCCATTTAGGGTACAACTAGACTATAATTTTTCTATTGTAATCATACTACCTCTCCTATAACTGACATTCAGTTCACAGTGCAAAAAACAGATATTAGATGGGTAGACAGAGAATCCCACCCATTACTGTAAGAGACCTGAGGTAGATAGACTGATAGTCCAGCACACACTTCTTTAGGCTTCTCACCCAAGGTGAGAGCATGTCTGACAGTATAGGAGGTGGATCTGTGATCCTTGAATGAATTCAAGATTCTTACTTTTTTGTTTCACTCTCACTTATGAATGCTAATTTAGTGCCTATGATATCATAGTCATTGCATTTTTATTGAAAGACAAGGATCTATTCCTAGCTATCTATTCCTAGTTATATGTATTCCTAGCTTATAGACAAGGTACACATGTATTTTTATGTAATAAGAATGGGATGAGATTGGTGGCAAAATCAACCCACTGACCTTTGTTAGTAAATGGCTTATAATTATTATGTGCTCTAAATAATGTCAATGCAGACTAATGCATAGAGAATGCTTTATTCTCTTGTTACAAAACAATAAGTTATAGCACAAAGATGCAAAACTTTAAAGACAAATAAATTTTCCCTTCACCTTTGGAGTCTTCAAAGTTCCAGCAATCTGACACAAACTCTTAGTCAGAGAGTGCTACTTTCCTCAGGAAAAAAGGTCATCAGGAAACACTGAGAACTCTGAATTTATAGTAGTAATTATAATGGTTGGGAAACTGTTTATGAGTGCACAAAGTTAGTGTTATAAGGATGTTCCCTGGAATACTATTTATAGGGAAATATGGAAACAAATGTTCAAAAATAGAGATTTAATTAAATAAATTATGAAATACCCAGATAGTGGAATATGACTCAGTCATCATTAGTGATGGTTAGAAGAATACTTTAAAATATAGAAAGATACTGGAGGAGATAATGCTAAGTGAAATAAGTCAGAAAGAGAAAAACAAATACTGGATGGTTTCACTTACATACAGAATTAGAGAAAAAAAACAAAGGTCAGACAAAACCAAACCAAATAACAAATCTTAGAAATCTGACTATAAAATGAGGTTTCCAAAGTGGGGAGGGAAGGGAAATGAATGAAGGGAGGAAGGAACCAAAAAGACTATATAGTAGAGGACTATGGGTGCCTTGGTGGTTATGGTGACATACACCTCAAAGGGTGTGATCCTGTACTTCTGAATCATATACAGTGTTGTAAACCAATGTTATCTCAATTACAAGTAAATAAGTAGGAAGATAATCACTAAGACAAGTGAGAAATTCAAATTAAAATAACATACTATATGATCCATTTTTATAAAAAACACATGGGTATGTGGTGATACACTAACACATATAATCACAAAGAGAAATACTGATAGAATTATCCCCATGTCAACAGTGGTGGTGGAATTATGAGGGCTTGTTATTTTTGTTTTTCTTCTAAATCCTGTACTTTGAAATTTTATAATAATAAATAAGTACTTTTGTGAAAAGTTATTAAAAGCATGAAATGGGTTTATATGATAATCATAGTTCTATAAATAAAGCAAGAAAAATTAAAATTCATTCTTTAAGTTTCCCTATGATGTGTTAAAATTATTAAATGATTCTGACTTAACCAAACAAAAGCAGGTCATACTAAAGCAGTGAGAAACAAGTAAGTAAATAAAAACAATAAGCAGAATTTTGTGTAAATTTCTCTTGGGAACAATTTTCTTTCAACCTAATATACAAAGTTACCAATTGTTCTAAAAGTTAGCAGATATGAAATTCATTCATTCACTCCTTCATTCACTCAGGTACTTTATGAGTTTATATCATTTATGAATATTTGTCCTCAGTTGTTCAGAGGCTTAAAGTACATATTCCTTGTACTTGAGGTCGTTCTAGTCTACCTGAAAATAGATCAAACATTTATGAATCATCCAGACAACAAAGTCCTAAAAGAACAAAGAACAGGGTATTATAGAAAGCAAATATCAGTGTGGTGAAGGTTTTCAAAATTCTACCAATTCTTTAAGGTATAAAATACTTCCCTTCCTGAAGATCCTATATGGAGCAGTAATTTCTAGAAGTTATCCTATTTGCTATGCGAGGCTACCATTTAGCGTCTATCAAAGAGTAACCCTTATTGAGGACTCAAGAAACCTTTCCTTGCCCTGACCTTTGTTTCATTCATCTTGGATAAACTTCAAAGTCCCAAATGGACTTCAAAGTTAACTTTATTTAAGGAACTCCAGACCATGTTCATCTCCTGAAAGAATGAGGAAGGAGAGGTGTGGAGCTGAATAATAACACAGTTCATATTAACTATTGGTGATAGGTGTGGAAATATGGAAAGCAGCTGACCTCAGCCTGTTGATGAGTGGCAGGCATCCCTGATCCCATTCCTTCTAGATGGGGATAGATAAGCATCTTATTCTGCCTACTCCTACCTCTAATGAGAATATTCACAACGGGAAGCTGCAAGGTGCGATGGGGAGAAAATACTAAACTGGGAACCCAGACCTAACTTAGTCCTAGCTAGCTCCATATCTAGCCAGCATCCCTTGGGCCTCAGTTTCTTCAAGTGTCAAATGAAGGGGTTGAACTGTTCAATACCCAAAGCCTATAACTCCCTAGAAATTAGAAACCACAGGCTCCTGTAATTATATGTAGGAATTATTCCCCAATCATGAGTCATCTGTCAATCTCTGACTTTGCAGATAGTAATTCCTCTCCAGTGAGGGACATCAAAACACTTAAGTCTTGATGGATAGGTTGTATACACTGAATGTTTGTGTGCAGTTCTGTCTGGAAAATTGAGGCAAAATTGAGTCTCCTAAATCCCTTCTGGGGCTGAAATGGAAAACAAGACAGGTTATGATATCTGCTGCCATTTCCTCTGTGATCAGACTAAGTAATACTAATATCAATGTTAAATTATACATAATACTTTTATTTTTGCCTTCCATGGCAAATCATAGGGAATCCTTTGCTTTTAACTTTTAGTGCAAAGTCATGAAAGAGAAGGAAAGGTGAAAACAAAATTATAGCACTTTAAAGCTGCAAGTGATCTTAAACATTAGATCCAACCCTCTCATCATCTGAATACAGGGGAAAAAATGAGAGGTGCAAGATGTGAAACAGCAATTCAATCCCATGTTAACTTTCTGAAGTATGTTCTTTCCATTTGTTTCAACAAAATCAACTGTAATTGGACTATACCATCACATACATACCCAAACAAACACTTAAAAACAAAGATATAGAAAGGAACATAACCTCTTTTACTGTTTCCTTCATTATAACTCAAGAAGCTAAACAAGGGGAAGAGAGTAACCATCAGGATGAACATTCACGACATAGGAAGAGTTCATTCTCTGAGACTATATTCAGAATGAATCCCTCCCCAAGACATAGCTGCACCATTTTTTCATCCATGACCTTCCTGTCTCTTTACAGGTAGGCAAACACCAGACCTTTCTAAGAGAATTGTTTTGAGAATAATGTATTCCTTGACCACATTACAAGTCAGCCTATTGCCATCACCTATCAAATAAACAGGTGCTGCTTTATATAGAAGTCTATGAGTAAAATTCAAATGCTAAGAATTGCTATTTTACAAAAAAATATTTTTCTATATAAAATACATATACTTTTTCTAATTTCTCCCTTGTTTGGTACCCTTTGAATATAGGTTCAAAAATATCTCAGTGAAGAAAAACAAACAAACCAGTCGTTCCATATGAAAACTGGATCTAAATTTGGTCAGGTGAGCATTGGGAATCTAAGCTATTAGAATCACACAAGAACCCTTTCCTTGCCAATCCATTTTTGCCTCACTTTTCAAATGGATATGCCTTATTATTACATTCTTCCTACCATGGAGCACACATACACAATGGTTGTTGTGATGTTTAATATTTTGATCTCCATAGATCTTAGACCAGAATGTATCAGATGACACACTTAGAATTCAAAATGTGTAGGCTGTAAGAATTGAAAGGTACTCTCAAGAACATTTAATCTTATCTCTTCTTTTATAACAACTGCAATAGAACAGAGTTATCCCTCTGTACATGACTAGATAGTAGCAATGCCAGATCTAGAGGCTATGTCTTCAGTCTTTCTGCTCATGTTCTTTATTGTCCCTGCTGCTTTCTAGCATCAGTGCTGGCATTTACACACTCTTCAAGGGTTGGATGGAGGCTATTCTTTGGGAGTCAACCCCTCCCATGCTAGAGCTGTCTGCTATTCCACCACAGGAATTATAGAAGCAAAAGGTTACTGAAGTTGATGAGTTCCCTTTCTTGCCTCATTTTCTTACATTTTGTCACCAGGAAGGTTGGCGGCAGTGCTTACAATTATCAGTTGCTTCTATTGTAAATTACTGTTCTAATTTATTCAAAATCCATTGTTGCTATGCAATATGCATCCAAGAAAGAACATTCTGTTTTTGAATTATGTGAGCGATTCAGTCATCTGGTTCATGTCTAAGAATTATATATGGCTAATTGGCATGCATAATTTGGGGCAGCACTGCCTTGAGGAATCTGTGACAGGAAATCTGGCTGCATGAAACTCCTACCTTCTGACCCCAGGGATGCCTGTTCAGGAAATGCCACGGACCGGCGGTGCAAGAAAGACCGCTAAGTGCAGGCTTCAGGTAGACAGGAAAAACTCAGGCAGGCGAATGATGATCACAGACACGAATTCAGTGAGCAATGAAATCTGCTGATTTATTTTAGGTTTTCAGGCCGCTTTTTATATTGTTTAAACGAGCTACTTCAACATTCCATGAGGAGGGGCATCTCATGAGTACGTGAGTGCATTATCTCAGTGAGAGACAGTAATGAGAGCGTGAGGGCAATTATCATTGAGTGCGTGAGGGCAATATCATTGAGCGTGTGAGGGCAATATCATTGAGCGCGTGAGGGCAATATCATGAAAGACAGAAATCAATATCTTAACAGAAAATAGATTATCATTAGATACTACTAAACATTCCTAAGCAATCATTTTTAGGGAATCAGGATAACTAAGTTGGTTACAAGTCACCCAAGGTTATTCCTTGGCTGTAAAGCTTATCTAGTTCTTCCAGTTCTC
>PVHY01019946.1:11791-26559 GCA_004024945.1 Uropsilus gracilis | reverse complement strand
TCTTTGGATGTGGGCCATTCTTACTGGTGTAAGGTGGTATCTCATTGTGGTTTTGATTTGCATTTCCCTTATTACTAGCGATGTTGAGCAGTTTTTCATGTGCCTGTTGGCCATTTGTATTTCCTCTTTGGAGAAGTGTCTTTTTAGTTCTTCTCCCCATTTTTTGATTGGGCTTTTTGTTTTGCTTTTGTTTAGTTGTTGAAGAATTCTTTCTTCTGGAACTTTCTTTGCCCCAAGCCTCACCAGCACCCCAAAATAAATTTCAACAAGTCTGACTACACAGACTAAGATTTTGTTGTATGGATTGTTGTTTTATGAAGAGCATTAAATCTCACAATATCAAGTGGCTTGATTCAGACAAAAAGTAAACAAGTCAAGATTCTGGCCTATCTTTAAAAATAAAATAAAATATAAACTCTGATATAACATCAAATGTGACCTCACATCCAGAAGAGAGACATAAGGTATTAATGTTTCTTCTGCCCTCTGAAAGTAGAGCTTTCTAGAAAACCTTGTAAAAGTAGAAATGGTATAAAACAAAGAAGCAATTCTACAGAAAGATGTTCAGGGTTCCCTCTCCCAAAACATAACCAACCAAGCCTAAGCAAATGCCATAAAATAGCACACACAACAAAAGCAGGACTGTGGTAATCAACACCCACCAGGAGACGCAGTTCAGGGCAGGGGTGGTACCTCTCACTGCTGGGGAGCCTCTGGCTGCTGGAGGGTTGCTGTTTCTGTAACCACTATTGCCAAAGTCATGCAACACTGGTGTGAGCTTTCCACCTTTTGTTGGAAAAGCAAGACCCCTTTGGCTTGCTTTCCATTTCCAAAAACAAGCACGAGAGTAAAGGCACTTCTTTCATAAAAGCAAGGCTTGTTCTCTGGGGGAGACCCATCTGTGGGAGATGAGGGTTTACTCTTGGTTTCTGTGGTGAAGGGAGGAAGTGGTGAAGACAAAGAAAAAGACAATAGACTGAGAAAAATGTTAAGCATGTCTATAAAATTCTACCTAGAAGGAATTAAGTGTAAACAAAGTATTGAGGAAGAGTAATAAAGGCTGTTTGCAGGGACTCATGGTTTTAATACAACTTGAATGTGAGGCCCAAGAAGTAGAAGGAGAAAGAATGTTAAAGATGGGCATGGGCCAAACGACTGAGATGCCATGTGAACAGGGCATGAATTTATTTGATGTATAAGTGTATTACAGTTTTCTGGGAAGGAAATATGTCACAGCTAGAGAAGATTAATCTAAAGAAGTGGTCAAAGTAAATTAAAGGGAAGATAGTTGATCATGGAATTTTACAGTAAAGTATGAGTCAGGATAAAGCTAAAGCTGCTGATCCCTTCACTAACAGTGAACTTAGGTCAACAGTAAACCTAAAATATTAGGAAAATTTTTTGAAAGTTTATTTTCAGTGGAGAAAGGTATTATATTTGCATTTATAAACATTAGTAAATTATTTTAAAGAATTCACCAAGCAAGTTCAACTTTATGAGTTAGGATTTCAATAGTTTTGCTTTAGAATTATGGACTGGAAAAGGGAAGCTGAATTTTTTTTAATATGTCACTACTAGGGTGGTGGCCTGGAACTGCAGAGGAGGTGATAGATGAGTCACTGGACAGGTGAACTCACTCCCCAAGACAGTCACAGAGTGGGAGGACAAGGTAGAGGACAACCCAAAGATGAATACCTTATTTAAATGTAGATATTTACTTATCAGTAAGGGAACAGGTAAGTCAAGAGGGACGATGTGAATCTACTTCAGATCATAATAGCTTTGAAATGACATCTCCATATCAAGATGGAGACATTCAGTAAGTGGATAGGCAGGAGCCAGACTCTCAGGGTCTTCTATACAAAAGTCTGCCCAGGTCTGTGAGTAAGGAGGCTTCTAAACAAGAAGAGAGAACTTCAGGAGTGGAGAAACAATATTATTTTAGTAGTCATAGAATCTTTTGTTCCCTTCTCATCCTAACAGAATCAATGCCTTTGCTGCCTACTTATTATGTGAGTGGGAGAGAACTGAATGTAGGTGATAACTCAGAAAGACTGTGTGAATACAGGCTGGTAAGGAAGTGTGCAAGGACAGCACACTTCATTCATTTCCCCAATGGTCGTACAGGAACCTGAAACTTTTCTGGGTACAGTTACGGGCAGCTGGTTGAAGAGAGGAAGCTTGTTTCCAGCCTTCCTGACCTGTTTCTGAAGATGGCTCACTCTGTGTGGGGGAAGAATGAGAGAGCAGAGAGATCCTGAGGATGCTGTGGGTAGCATAGGTGGGCTGAAAGCTATGAGTCATCAGCCAACTAAGTCATAGGGAAGTCATAAGCATGGTCAGAGGACATCCCTGAGGCACAGATGGAGACCTAAGTGGACCAGCATCAGCTCCAGTTGAGGAAGAGCTAGAGTGGAGGGAGAAAATGGGGGACAAGGTATGGAATAAGGGATAACTTGGCTACCAACTTTCACACTGTTGCAGTATGATGTCATAAAACTTTTAAAAAGTGCTTGGAGAGGCTGCCTGGGAGGCTGTGGACATAGTGACCAACATGTAGCCTTTCCTAATTTATCTAGCAGATCCTGAAAAAAGTGAAACATATTCTAGAAGATGAAGAGCAAGTTGATGTTAGAATGCTGGAGCATTTAATAATCAGTCACCACCAGTCTGGTGAAGCTGAACTGAGTGAAAACTACACCAGCCCTTAGCTCTTGCTGTGCCCTGGTTACTTCCTAAAGCAAAGCTGGTTTGAAAACAGGATGAATATTCATATTCTTTTGCCCCTGATCTGACACTTGGATTAGCACCAATGGAAAAGGCTGAAAACCAAAAAGGTTATACTCAGGTCATTTGCAGCCACATGGATGGAGCTGGAAGGGGATCATGTTAACTGAAATTAGTCAGAAGGGAAAAAAATAAATACCAGAGGGTATACCACTTATATGTGAAATAGAGATAAGTCAGACAAAAGGACAAGAAATAGTCAAAATTAACAAGCTAACTATAGAAATGAAACATTCAGCAAAGAAGGGGGAGGGAGGTGGGTGAAAGAGGAAGAAGGAACACAAGGGAATGTGGATGGTGTCATGGGTTATATGGTGTCAGGTAAAGTATGGGGACAATAGCATAAGAAAAAGTGTTAAATATTTTTTAAAGGCTTAAATCCTTCTTTACTAATTCAAGGTCAACTCTGGATTATATGATGCCAAATGCTAATCTCCCTCTATCCCCCTATCCGCCCCCCATCAAATGTACTTCTTATCTCCATTTTTCTACAAGCTGGAGATCCAAAAAATCAGTTGATAATCTGGCAATGTGTATTGAGAAATCAGTGGTGACAGGGTAATTTCTTTATCTGAAAGATAAAGTTGTCATTGTGAATTAAAGAAGACACGCATCTTGGAAATGATAATCTTTTCCTCATATTATATCCTAGAACACCAGAGAAATAGCACTACATGAATAAGAGTTGTGGAGAAATAGTTGAGAAAATCTAATTCATTTTCTGACAAGGCTTTTCAGGCTCTGAGTTCGAGGGGACCCAACAACCACACCACTAGAAAGAAAACAAGAATTTAGATGATCCCACTCTCTTTTTGAAGAGAAAGAAACACAGAGTGAATATCTTGGTCAAGGATTTCTTGGTTGCAAACTATTTCTTATTTCTACTCAAATTATTTTAACCTAAAAGGAGTTAACTAATCAGCAATATGCTGGAATCATTTATGAAATTTACTCATTACACATGACATTCAATCCTAGTAGTAAAAGCAACTAAAAAAGCAACTTCGGTATTCTATTTTTCTCATATAAAAAAGATGTAAAACATCTGGGGCTGATATAATCAACTACCTCTTATCTATCTTTTTAAAATTAAATTATACACAGATCACATTTTCTGATGATTCAATTTAGTAAAGTAATAGAAATTTATAAATACCATATACCTAACCTTTACAGAGAGAGAAAAAGAGAGACCTAAGGCACTATTGTTCTCCTCTAGCTACTTCCAGTATCACCTTCATAGCTCTTCTGGGAGTGTTTTCATCCGTGACATTTATTTGATCCCCTCCTCCACTCCCAAAATTCACCAAAATGGTTCTTTCTGAGGCTAACTTACATGTTTAAAAAAACTCCATTTTGTATTAGCAGAGAGCTATCCTTAATCCTTTGCTCCCTTAAATGCATAACCAATTTATTTGACTATTTGTTGACAAATCTAGTTCTTTATTGAATAAGATACTTCCTTTATTATTCACTTCATTCCATATTGATCAAGTTCAGAATTCTTCATTTTGTTTTCTCTTTCTCTATCAGTCAACAAACATTCACTGAGTTCCTATTATGTGCCACATACTGTTCCAGGTACTTAGATACATCAAGGACCAAGATAATGAGAGCTGACACAGGATATTAAAAGTATTGAGAGGTAGGGAGCTTACAGGACATAGTTAAGTGATCAAATCAAGCTTTTTTGGCAAAGACTTGAAGTAGAAGAGAGAAAAGCAAAATGGGGAGAATGTGTCACTAATAAGAGATAAGAACATACATTTGTGTATTTGGTTTGTAATCTCTCTATATTTTTAAAAATAATTGTGAGTTCCTTGTTGATCTTTGTTATTAAACCCTTATCACTATTGTGGAGGGCAACATTTTTTTCTCATTCAGTTGGGCTTCTTTTAGTTTTTTTCTGTTGTTTCTTTTGCTGTACAGAAGCTTTTTAGTTTTATGTAGTCCCATCTGTTTATGTTTTCCTTCATTTTTTTGCCATCTGTAGATGTTTCCAGAAAGGGATTCCTGAATTTTAATTCCTGGAGGGTTTTACCCAAGTTTTCCTCTATGTATATTATGGTTTCAGGTCTGACTTCTAAGTCTTTTATCCATTTTGAGTTGATTTTTGTACATGGTGTGAAGCCCAATCAAAAAATGAGGAGAAGAACTAAAAAGACACTTCTCCAAAGAGAAAATACAAATGGCCAACAGGCACATGAAAAATTGCTCAGTGTCACTAGCAGTAAGGGAAATGCAAATCAAAACCACAATGAGATACCACCTTACACCAGTAAGAATGGCTCACATCCAAAGAACGGGCAACAACAAGTGTTCGTGAGGATGTGGAGAAAAAGGAACACTCCTACAGTGCTGGTGGGAATGTTATAAACTGGTCCAGCCACTATGGAAAACTGTGTGGAGGACCCTCAAATTAATGAAAATGGAACTACCATTTGACCCAGCAATTGCTCTCTTGGGTAAAAAGGGACACCTGTGCTTGGATGTTTACCGCAGCACTATTTATAATTGCAAGGACGTGGAAGCAACCTAAGTGCCCCAAAACAGATGACTGGATGAAAAAAATGTTGTATATATACACGATGGAATATTACTCATCAATTAAGAATGACAAATTTGACGACTTTATGACAACATGGATGTACTTAGAAGAAATCATAGTAGCAGAATCAAGTCAAAAAGAGAAAGACAGAAGTTGAAACTGGGTAAAAAGAGACTTTCTGTCTTTATTTAACTGGATACAGCTATCTGCCTGCTTCTTTCTCTAAAGCAGGCTATACACTCTTCATTAGCATTTTCACTGATCACCTTTATCATTGATATGCAAAAGCCAGCCAACTGCTCTCTGCTTTCAGCTCCAAAAAACTGCAGAAAAGAAAAACTTTAATACACAGTTTAAACTTTCCACTCGTGGGTCCTTACCACCATCCCCAGCCTTCTCAACCAAAATACCAAGCCAATGCAAGACAATCAGTGCAGTGCAGACTAATTTATTTCTAACAAAGTGATTTCTAATTATCCTATTAACTATAAAAGAAACATGCAAGACTCAGAATACTTTAACATTGTCCAAACCCTTTCTCAGTATTGTCCAAAGTCCTTTCCCAGATTGCCCCAAAATCCTCAGTCTCTCAGTCCTAATCGTCTCACCAATGTCTAGACAGAGTCCATCTCCAGACGCTTAAAGACTTGTTTCTTTGAATGCTCCTCGTTGTCTTCCACGCTGTCTTCTCCTTGTCACCTTCAGGTAGCAGGAACTCCATGGTGCCGAACCAGCAAAGTTCACTTTCTTCTCAGGCCTAACTTTTGCACAGCCTCTCGCAGACACAAGTTAAACTTAGCAAAACAAACTCCAACACGGAGTTCAAATCTGCAAACTCCTTAACTGCATTTAGCACACATGCTGTCAGTCTAGGCCAGCTGAGGGTTCCAGGCCCTCGGTGGCCACATGGCCAAGCTTACATGGCTCACATCTTTACAAGATGGCCGATTCCCATCTCTCCTCCACTGAACCTCTCTCTCTATCCAGTCTCCATATTCAAATCTGCATCCCATCCTTTTCTTTGTTTACACACCCTTTATATACCCTGATTTCCCGCCTTCTAGGAAATCTGTTTCACCTAGACTATTTCACTTCTTTCTTCCCCCTGCATCCCCCTGAAGGGAAATTCCAGCTAAGGTCATTCCCCCATTTTAACATTACCTGTCCTTGAAATCTGCAATCTTAAAAAGGAGACAATGGGGGGGGGGGCACACCCTATCAAAGTCAAATGGTTTCACTAATATATGGAATATAGTGAAAAAAATAAACAAAGCCATGAGAAAAAGACAAAACATGCTAAGCACCAAACTGAAGCACACAACTATGGGCAGGACGGTAAAGGTGGGGTTTGGAGGGGAAGGTGGGGGTGGTAAATGTCCGGGATTGCAATGATGTGAAATTTATATATAAATAAATTATAAAAAAATTAATTAAGATCTACTGACATGACAGTTTCTATATGTAGACATGAACAGCGAAATTCCAGTGTTAAAAGAGTAAAGAAAAAGTTGAATGAAAGAGACTATTGCCCCGAGAATAACTGTCAAAGTTTGGGAAATTAACTTTGATTTTTACAGTCACTCAATTCAACAGAAACAGATACATAACTCCCAAAAATATGAGTCCAGTTGGAGAGCCTCCCCATAAAAACCATGGGACTCCACAAGATGGCACATTCAAATGACTTAAATCAGCCCTGGTTTTTCTGGCCATCCAGGCTTGCAACACCTTGGTGGCCCAGGTTATTCCAAACTTGCTGATTCCTAGTCACCTGACTTAAGCAATATCAACCTGCCCTGGAAGGAACATTTATCCTGGGCCTCAAAAAATTGCTGCAGGTAACTTCAACAACAGAAAAGATAATTAGGAAATGCATGCCCATGTGCACACACAAACACACACACACACATGCTTACACAGAAAGACAACCTGAGCAAGAATGGAAACCACAAAAATCAGAAAAAGAGCCATTAAGACATCAGACAGAACAATCAGACTCATTCCAGCAGTATAACCTTCTTAGCAAAACCCAAGCAAAGTCTTACAATAACATGGAGCCAATATTACAAATTCAGAGCAAAACATCCCAAACAAAATATTAGCAAACAGAAGCTAGTAACATTTGAAAGTACACGTTGTAGTAGGACTAACCTGGGTTTATCTGAGAAAAACAAGGTTAGGTTAGCATTGGAAATGCCTACGTGTTGATCAAGATCAGAAATCCCCAGGCATTAGATAAAATTCTTCCTCTGGACATATTTCAACAAGTATTCTATTATGTCATACTTCTATAGCTGACCACTCATTTTTTTAAACTTTGTTACCTTTGGTATGATCACAAAATAGTTATATATTTAATTAAGTTATAGCAGAGGTTTGATGCAAAGTGGAGACTACATCAGATTTAGTGCACAGATTGGTTTGTCTGACTTATGGTGTTTTGAATACAACTGATGGCAACATTTCCAAACTGGGAAACTTGAAGAAAGTTGAATCCTTGACTTCTTTTAAAAAAAAAAAAAAAAAAGGAATATCTGGCAACAGTAAGCCCATATTTTTGTCTGGCAGTGCTAGGCTAAGGTTGACCAATGGCTGCTTGCTTTACATAGGGCGTGTATTCTGTTGTTTGCTAGAACATCTATTAATATAGCCAAGAGTCACTTACCATTAATCTCCATGTGGCATCTCTCCACCCCATCCCCACACCCACCAAAGTAAACTTGAGGAAATAGTGGAATGTGTGTTGTTTTATATCTCTAATGATGGAAAATGGAAATTTTGACAGAGGGGTACATATGTCAAAAAAAGTGGGGGAAAGCACAAATCTCTGTGGCAATCAAGAGTATCTCTCCGTTTTAATATGATAACACTAAAACAAGTCAGCATCACTCTTGTTACCTGCCTGGTCCCTCCTTAGCATTAAGCTCTTTACCTCAGGGTAGCCTCACTTTCAAATGACTTGCCAGCAGTCTGCTCATTCTAGGGACTTTCAAGACTGATAAACTTTTCTGTGCTGATATTAGACTTTAAAATTCAGAATGCAGTCTCATTTCCCTAACCCCCCGCCCTCCCCCACAAAAAAAAAAAAAAAAAAAAAAAAAAAACTGGGAAGGACCTGACAACCCTGTCCTAATTTAAAATTTGGAACTAATTATCTATTTTTGATCCTAAATTTAAACTAGTCTTACTTTGAACTGTTTTATCTAATGTGCTGCTAACAATTATTTATCATAATGTTGTTCCTCCTCTTTAAGGAAGTTATCATTCATAAATATTATAATCCCACAAGGTCAAAACTGAACAAAGTCTACAGAACAAAACCATTTCTTTTCATCCATGTAGTCCTAAAGCAACATGAAGACTGACAATACAGATGCTCAATAATTTATTTAGATTAAATGAATTACTGAAGTGCAGATTCTCAACCATATCTTCTATCTTACCTCTTCTGTTATAATACTATCATGTGCTATTTATAATAGGATTCTATGTTAACATTTGTTGATAATATATAAATCACAAAGATTCTAAAAGGCAATTCTATCATAAGCATCCAGAACTGTCTACATTTATTTAAAGAGGTATCCACACAAGGCTTGACTTTTCCTTTTGTACAATGATTTGGAAAGAAGCTACAAAGATTGTATATACAACTAACTAGACATCAAATTGAAGATGCCCCGTCACAATGCAGTTTATATTATTGAGATACCTCTAGGCTCGCACACTTTACAGCATCTTAGAGAATAAAATAAGCAACAAGACAGCTTGACAACAATAATATAAATTAGATATATACACCTATAAGATAGTCAAAGGGGGGGTGTGAGAAATAAGTCTCAATATAGGGATTAAGCTTGGGAAACATGACCAAACTTTTTCTATGCACCGTAGGTAGTTTATAAAAAGGAAGGAAAAGGAAAGAAGGGATAATGGAAGATTTCTCATGTTTAGACTCAACCAAGAGAAAGCCAGAGAGGGCCAGAAGTGGATGTATCTAACACAATGGAACTTTAACAGAGCAGTGTTTGTTTTAAGAGCTAGTCTTATAAACAGATGTAAAAGCCATCTGTTTGTTCTATAAGTGCTACTTGAAATTTACAACAAAGGGCAAAGTACATCTCAGCAGATTCACAGAATATAGGCCAGGATCGCACAATGGTTACTAGCACAGAGGGACAAGAGTCCCAGGTGTCCTCAGTCTAAGCTTAACAGTCTACTCTCCAACAGTGTGCATGGTGAGTTGACAACTTGAGAATAAAATGAACATACATGCAGAGCTCGGTGTCTTAGCCGTGAACTATTTAATACTTTAAGAAAATTGAAAAGAATGTACACTCAGAATAGGGTTATCCACTTACTGGTGGAAGAGACAATGAGGCTGCTGAAGTCATCTAGCCACTGTCTTCAACTGTTAAGGCTCATCTATTATCAAACTAAAATCTGAAAAAATAACTTCAGCTCCCAAAGTGCTCATTGTATCAGCAACACAACCACTCTAATTCTGTGTGACAAAAACATTCCTTGCGGTCACCAAGCAGGGAATTCCAAGTGAGAGATACACTAGTCAGGGACACAGTGTTAAAAAGGAAAAATTAGCAAGCTTAGCATAGGAACACTGTACCTTTTGTCTATGTGTTGCTAGCCATGTCTGGAGAAAGATAGAGTAATATTTTCACCATGGAGCAAGTATATCAAAGAGATTTGGTTGGGGTCTCTTGTGGCAAAACAAATCACAGGCTGTATACAATACCAGCATTTCTAAAATCATATAACTTCCTTTGTACCAGTTCCACAGTCAGTCAGACTTCAGTCTTACTATGATTTCCTTAGTAAGTTTATTTACCAGGGAAGAATGTATTGATAGGCTGATAAGAGTATTTGGTCTGTATGCCAGTTGTAATTGTAAAGTAAATTAATAAATTGTCTTTCAGGCATACATTAATCCCTGCAAGTTTTATTAAGTCGTTTCAACTGTTCAATGTCCTTATCACCTCAGGGCCTCAATCACAAGCCTAGGGCAAGCCTGGGTCTTGGCAACCTCCCTAGGAGACCCAGCTTGGGAGGCCCAACCTAAATAGCTTGTTAAGCTCTAATCAAAATCACTATAATTACCACCCACAGAGAGAGCCACTGGATCACAGAGCTCATGGTTACCATTTACTCTGGGCATTCCTTAATAACTCAGCAAAGATTATTAATGTCTCCTACAAATCTGCTAATAAATTCAAAAGAGTTCTCTCATGGGAGTGCTTGCGCTTATTATTCTGTCCATAATGAAACCCGCAGCTCAAAGTATAGGGGAACAGGGGTGATTGAAGGAAGAAAAGAAGAAAGCAAGCTGGGGAGGAAGAAGAGAGTTTAAAGGAAAAGAGAGGGAAATGAGAGGATAAAAGGAGGGAGGGGGAAGAGGGTGGGAAAAGGGAAGAAGGAAAAAGTAGTATGTGGGGGACTATGGATAACTTCCTGGTTGATAAGCTACAGTGGCAATACCTGAGGGGGGGAAATCCTATACTTCCAAAATACTGATAACCTAAGTCAGTGTTTCCTCAATTAAAATAATTAATATTCAAAAAAACATCGGTATTCTTTTAAGAAGAATTAAGTTGCCATAAAAACCCAATTGGAAAAAAAGGTAAAGAAAAAGTAGCATGAGTTCAGGAGCTAGTTAGAGTGTAAATCCTAGGTCCATTACTTACTAGTTCTATGAACTTGAGCAAATTATTTACTCTTAATGCATTCACATCATCTTCTGAAAGGTGGGAATACCAGGATCTATATCTTACCCTGTGAGGATTAGTTAGTATGCAAAAATACTGAAGACAGTGTTTAGTAAAGAGTTTTGCACTTTATTCCTAATAAATGTCTCTAATTGAATGTATTTTTTTGCACTTTACTATGACAACTGTTAAAAGTACTAAAACCCATTCCTAAAGGGCAGAAAACGAAGTACAGACCCCATTGGTTTATGAAGACAGTACTTATATCTATAGATATAAAAATAACCAATGGGCTTGTGCTTGTTCAATTATAATGTGCCTACCAGGCACAGGGAATCTTGTTACTAGGTATAACTGATATTCTTGCTCTGGGGTAGGCTCCCTGCATCCCTAGCAATTTCCCAAGGGATACTAATGCTGTTGTCCACAACCATTTTAAGTAGCTGGCTACACGTGGTTTAATTCAAAGGAGGAAGAAAAGAAAATGAAATAATAGATTTATAATGTAAGAATGGCAATCAGTGGGGAGTACCTTACACATATGAGATTTTTCTTTGGAAAATATTCATATTACAATAATAGTTCAAAATGTATCACCAATAATGCAAAATATATCAGACTTCCATCCGTATTTACAGACATCCATCTCATTATTTTCAGAGATTACAAACTATACCAGCATACTATAATTTATTTGCATACTCTATTGTGTTTTATATTGTCTCTAATTCTATGCTATTACAAAAGTCCTAGTGAGGTTTTTAGACACATCTTCACATGGTTGTGCGACCTGATCTGTAATAGGTTACTGGGAAGTGAAATTGTTGAAGGACATGGACCATGTAAATTTTGAAATTACTATACTGCTTGTCAAAAAGATTTCTGGGCCAGGCCGGTAATGTGTGCCTTTAATTCCAGCCTAGGAGAGAGGCCAAGACTAGGAATCTCTTGATTCCGCAGATTTGAGACCAGCCTGGGGCAACATAAGAAACCTAGCCTCAAAAAATAGCTGAGCATGGTGGTGCATGCCTGTAGTCCCAGCTACCTGGGAGACGGAGGCTGAGGCTTGAGTCCGTGGTACCCCGAGGCAATGGGAGTCTGCAGTTACCTGGGCAACACAGCAAGATCTACTCTCAAAATAAAGATTTCTATCTGTTCCAAGGGCCTGCCCATTTATACTCTTATCAAATGGGTAACTTCCTGATATTCTGACAGGTCAAGGTGTCCTTTTAATAGGCACTTTCTTGATAACCAGAAGGATTTGATATTATCGCTGCAATTTATAATTTCTGCTGTGAATTGCCTACCTGTATCATTTGCCAATTTTCCTGTTTTTGTTATCTTTCCTGTTTTTGTTTTTTCAGAAGGAGCTCTCTATATATTAGCTATCATGTTTCTTACATACATATTACACTTTATTACATATGATAAAATTGCATCTGTGGGCTTGCTGTCTTCTGTGGTTTTATGATGGTGTTGTACAGAAAATTTTATATAATCAAATGTTTCTCTTCTGGATTCCTTTATTTCTTGCTTAAAACGCTTTTTTCTGCCCCAAATAACAAAATATCCTCCTACATTTTGTTCAATAATTTCATTTAGTGTCACTGTATTTTTAATCATGATGCCCATCAAATTGTTCTTTAAAACACACTTGGCAATCCTCTGAGAATTGGGGGGAAGGGGGGTCACAAAGAACTCTGTGGTGGTGGACTATTTGTAACACCTGGAGAGGAAGAACCTATATTTCCAAAATAACAAACAATGATATAAACTCAATTTAAAAAAAAACACTCATTTGAGATTCATTTCCCTGGTTTTAATGTTTAGCCAATAATATAATATCATTAGTACAAGAGTGGTTCAGAGAAGTATATTATGTAAAATACCTAATCTAAAATATACCTAAGTCAGAGGTCCTAGCTAATTCTGTAATTTCAACCTATTTCCAAGTTGACGCACCATAATGACTTCTATAAACTTTATTACAAATTAATTTTCTGAATTAATTATTGTTGGTTGTGTCAATACGCAATTCACTTTCATATTGCTGAGTCAGTACCACAGAGAAAATCCTTATCGTGTGAATCTCTGCTTAAACATCATCTCCTTGAAGAGCTTGTCCATGGTTATCCTATAAAACCTCAGCTCCCCCTATCCTTTTGCCTTATAGTTACTACTGTTTGAAAAAACCTATTACACACAACTGTTGTCTCACCAGGAAGGCAAGGATTGTTCAACATTGTATCAGACTCAGATATAGGTTGATTAGTTGCCAAAATGACCAGTAAAAAAATCAAGTTAAAGCCAAAAAGCACTAGATGCTATAAAAAGTTCTTAAATTTAGACCGGTTAACTGTGTTAAGGAAAAGAATAAATAAAGGAATCCACGTGACCTAGTAATTCACTTTGCTTAGAAAAAAGAAATTCTTTTCTAAAAATCTACCTATTTTGCCGACGGTATTTCTACACTTTATTATTTGGGGCTTGTTAAATATAACAAAGATTCATACTATGCCAATATATATAGAAACCAAAAAAGATGTGATCCAAGCAGATTTATTAATAGGAAGTATGTGGAAGAAAAAAAAACATGTAGCAAAATATTTAACTATAGGATCCCATTTTCATAAAAAGATGTACTCCTATGAGCGGAAGCACACATCTTTGGACAGACATCAGCACACTGTATCAACTCTGGGTAATGGGATTAGACTTACATTTTTTTTTCCTTCTCTAATTTCTCATTACTTACACACAAAATTGTTTTACTGTACTAGAGAATATACTAATGTGGTAGGTGGATTGAATTTAGCCCTCAGGCAAACCCAGTCTTCTGGAATGCCTTTCTACACAGGAGACTGAAAAGCTAAAAACTAATTTTCCTTGCAGAATCCTAGCTCCCTGAATTGGGGTGGGGGTGGGGGATGAAAATTGACTATAGTAGAGGGTTACTGGTACTTTGGTGGTGAGTGTGGTGGGGTAGCAAACAATTGAAGAGGTGTGAACCTATTCCTTTAGAACATACAATGTTGTAAACCAATGCTACCTCAATAAAATAATTAAGATTTTAAAATAATAAAAAGATAAAATTTAAAAATAAAAGTAAAAATAACAATCCATGAGAATAAAACTGTCAAAAAGAAAATCTCACTTAAGAGCTGTATTGTTGTCTTAAGCTTTTTGGAGTAACACACTTAGTGGTGAGAAGGTGAATTTTTCTGCGTGCCCATGTATTGTCACCAGATAGTCAAGGCTGGTTTCCTTTTTCCAGGAACACAACCAGCTAGAGTGTTCTAATATCAGTTTAATCCCTATTCTTCTTGAAACACACAGTGGTTTTGTTTCCTGCAGTAAGTCATCAGTGATAACAAAATGACAAATGTACATTATCAACTTTAACAATGATTAATAGTATATAAATCTATTTCAAAGGCATGCAAGACTATAACCCCAAAACCTATATAGGAATTCATCTGTAGGAAAATAGACATATTAATGTAATCATTCCTGGTGGAAGAACTATGATATTTTTGGTCTAACTTTTTAAAAATTTTTCTTGAGAAAACCTTAAAAATCATTTTTCTCCCTCAAACAGAAATAAAACCCTCTTAAGAAAAAGAAATTCCTAAATGTATTTTAAAATGTTTTAGGCCATTAGGATTAACTAAAGGAATTAATCTTCACGTAACACCATAATACACACAGGAGTA
>PVHY01019946.1:0-11691 GCA_004024945.1 Uropsilus gracilis | reverse complement strand
GTTTATAATAACAAAGTCTATCCCTTAGAATTGGCTAGTTAAAAGGACATAAAATAGAAGTGTCTCCTACTATACAATCATTAAATTAGTGACAAAAGTGAAACACCTGGAGGAAACTTCTTTAAATACCCCTGTCTGCACAAAGAACATGTATGGGTTTCTGGACTGCTCAATTCTCCCATTTTCTCTATTCACTAGCTTTATAACTTGGGACCCACACAAGAACAAGCCAGAAACTACTTCATTTACAGGCAGAAATTATCATAAGGGTCACAATGCACTTATAATCATCAAAGAAGAGGCAGATAAAGCAAACCATTCTTAAACTATAGAAATTCCTGTCAAGATATTTTATTACAATTAGCTTAAGAAAAAAATCCTTATACCTATATGCCAATTTACACAGTAGTTTATAAGATTTTTCAAATGACATTTGATATTAGTTACTCTTGCTAAAAATACTCTTTAATGGCAAGTTTTTAACGTTGATGAATACCAATATTGGATTTAAATTCATTGTTTTCTGTGATCTAAGAAATCTTTGGCTACTCTCTAGTCACAAAGATGTTCACCTCTTTTCCTCTAAAGGAACTTGTACTTTACCTATGTTTTGGTCTATGATTCATTACAAGTTCTTTTTGAGACAGGTGTTGGGTTCCTTTTATTCCTATGACTATTTAGTTATTCTGGCTGTATTTGTTGAAAACTTCCCTTTTCTGTTGGAATACTTTTATAGCGTCGTCAAAGACCAAGACAGTGTTTTACAGATTCTATTCCATTGATTTATTGATCTTTAATTACTGTCAGCATCACACTCTTTTAATTATTTGGACACTATTTAAATATTCCTTGTACTGCTTTAAAAAAATTTAAATCTCCATAAGAGGATAGATAAGCTGAAATAAATTAGTGGGACCAAGATGAACCTGAAATAATTCTTAAGAACCCATTCCTTAAAACTGTATTTGAAAATACTCCATCATTACTTTCATACCCAGAGTAAAATATATTTACCCTCAAACAAATGAAAAACTACAAATTCTTCTATATTATTTTAACTCCCTAAAGACATTTTTTAAAAACCTCCATTGTGGAACATGGCTCTTAGAAACCATTGGGCTGCATTCATTTTGTTCACTTGGCATAGAAGAATCCTCCACCACCACCGTCACCCATTTTTTTTAAAGATAATTTTAATTGCCAAACCTTCAATTTTTTTATAAAGATACAGCCCAACAGCTTGAAAAGTGTTGGCAAAATGAGAGTAACAACAGAAATCTTTAAGCTTTACAATATGTGCCCTAACCTTGAATTTTGCTTTAAGGAACAGATTTATCTGAAATAATTCTACAACACATAAACAAACAACCTCAACCTCTTAAAAGAAAGTTTGCTAAAGTAAAATTAAGATGTTTATTCCTTTTTCCTATGGGCAGCAATATAAATCACTAGGAACTGACTTTTGCCCTTTTCAATTGATCTGCATTATAATCATGTTTTCAAGTAATTGGTATAGGCAATAAAATTTAACATTAAAATTCTTAAAATATTTAGATATAAAAGACTGAAGTACTGATTGTTTTCTATTAATGATAAGAAACAAGAGATCAAGTTTAATCAAAGACCTGATATTTATAAATTTTGAGCATTTAACTGAACTCAGAAATTAAAAGATTAATTCTAACAATTACAGGTAAAAACAATGTTTGTGCACTTTCTAGATTTATTCCAGTAATGATATATCCAGAGAAGCAATAGTTCTCAGGTCTGAAATTAAATAACAGAATTTGGGCAAACATTCATTCTTAACATCACTTTTATTTAATAGGCACTACATGCACATGACGCAGGTAGGGAGAAAGTTTATGTATCCATGCAAAGACAAAACAGACTGGTACTATGCCAAACGTGCAGAGTCAATTAGGATGTTGCTCAAAGTTCTTTATACTTAATGGTTTCCATGAAAATAAGTGCAGAAGCAGAAATCTTCAACGTATTTTCTTCATTTGGTTTCCTGTGCTTTCTTTGCATTCTGTTTTTCTTTTGCCTAGAAATTAAAGATTGTATGCTATAAAATCTTTGAAGTCTTTAGATCATACTAAAATAAAATGCATCAAACAAAAAAGTATGTTGAGAAGATTTTTAGAGTTTTATCTTTTGTAACTTGAGACATGCAACAAACTATTCATGTGCACGAATATAGTTCATATAATTGAGTTTTGTACTTAATAAAAGGTTTGTAGTTCTTATCTGAAATTGAAATGTATTATAATTTAAAAACAGTTACTCATACCATATTCATACTCATTCGTAAGTATCAAAAAATTTACGTGTTACATCTATCATTCAAATTAAATATATAAAAAAAATCTCCACTAGTTTCTACATATTTAAATAAATGAGTTTACATAATAGTTTCAATGAGGTTAACATGTATCACCAAAGGATTACTTATACAGGTTGGTAACAAACCTAACTTACCTGACCTAAAAAACATTTCCACACGTTATTTCATCAAATTCTCACAACAACTAACTATATAGTTGTACAGAGTAATTTTATTCATACTTTAGCCGATGAACTAGTCAGAGCTTAGAGATTTTATCAAATTTGGCCAACACACAGCTAGCATTTAACATAACCTCAACAGAGGTCATAATGTGTTCTGTAACTCCATGCACATACCATTAAAATGGAGACCCTGTTGAAAATCAGACTGTGGTGCTAATTCTGCTTATCCATAGACAACATTTTGAGAAGCAAAACTTCAAAGTACTAGAATATAATGTTCTTTCCACTAAGCCACTTGAATTTGAGAGGAATGATTATGCTTTTGCATTATAAAATTTTTTAATCTTAAGATTTAAAAATAGGGTAATTAAACAACTTCTAGTTTTTATATGCATTATATAACTATTATACAATCATATGTAGAATTGAATATTATGCCTTAGACTATATTAAGAATGTTATGTGTACTATATAAAAAATTAAATTGCCTACATGAACTTTTTTTGTTAATAAACATGATCTACAATCTGGTATATATAGGATTACTCGTGTTTTTTTGTTTCCAATAATAAATATACTACTATATTTTGAAATAAAAGCAAGTACTTTCCTTATCATCTCAATATAACAGAATGTTCAGTAGAATTAACAAGAATGAATTTATGCTTTATGATATGAACTTTACAACATAATCAAATAAGCAAAGGACACTACAAAAAATAATGTAGTGTCCGTACACTTCATAAAGCAGAAAAAATTAAGAGTAAGTTAATAAATTAAAAGCTATTACCTCTATTTACTGAGAACTTAAATACTTTACAGATGTGTTCCATAATCCCCAAAAATATAAAGTAGGTAGGATGCCCAACTTACAAGGAAAATGTATTATAAGAAAGTTATAAATAATCTGCATAAAATTATGAGCTGGTAAATATTGTGAGATTTAAATCCCAAGTCTGTATTCTGTTCTCCCTTTTCTAAAAAAAATGATATGATTATATATCTGCATAGCATGGAAAAACTGTACGCTTAAGAAATAGTGTCTGCATAGTTTCTTAATGGAATATTTAAAATTGCTGATTCAATTCAGGTAATTTTAAAGTCAGCTTAAGTATTCTTCTATCCTATTTCTGCTCAGCTTAAGTATTCTTCTATCCTATTTCTGTTAAGAGAAAAAGTTAGTTCAAAAGATTATTTATTACAATCAAATTGCAATATCCTTGTAAAATATGGACAGAATTAAATATTATCAGGTTGCTCTGAATTTCCCACAATTCAATCTATGATTTTACATTATATCTTATTGGTGGTTATTAAAAAGTTGGGCTAGATGACTTACAATTACTTAAGACAAAGGTTGAATTCTATGTAATTTTCTTGCATTACTATTAATATTACTATTAAAGCCTTAATAGTGATAATTTTCCCCATTACCTTTTTCATATTGATAATTTTAAAATCCAATATCTTACCAGATTCTGTGTTTCAACATTTGTAGTTATTAGCTAAAAGTGACATTTCAGTAAGACACAATAATTACTTTCTTTAATAAGATGAAAAAAACACATTTGTGCTATGGAAGATGGTTTACTAGTGAAAAAATTAAACATTTAATTTCAATTACAGATGTAGTTTTGTGAATGTGAACTTTTACTGGCTATATATAGTCATTTGGAAGGTTCACTGATCTTTAGCATGACTTCATAATGGCATTTATATGAACATTATTATTCAGCACAATATTATAATTGCTTATTTACTTCTTTCTCCACCTCTATCATGAGTTATTTAAAAATGTGTGCATTTACAGACTGATAAGAGTACCTGGAATATAGCTGGAGCTAGATCAATGTCTGATGAATAAGTGAAACATTTCAAAAATTCAATAGATGTCAAAATGACTCAGTTCACTTCAGAAAGTACAGGAGTAACAGATATTGCATATGTATGGGAAATGTTTAAGAAATGTCACTAATCAAAGAATAATTTGGAGAAACAGGCAAAGCTAGAAAGTCAGTCACAACTATTTCAGTAAAATAAATGCTGAAACAAGGGCAGGTCTGAGTTCTGCTACCATTAAGCATTCATATACTGCCACCCTGTGTCCAAAGTAAGGGGAACTGAGTAATTATAAAAAGCTGCTGCACTCTGCACTTGCTTTCAGAAAAATCCAAGGTTATACTGCCATTAAACTAAACAAGAATGATAATTTCCCTAATTTGCACAAAACTTATATTCATAGATGATTTATAAAACAAGATAGATACAATCAAAATTTCCCCGGTAACAATTTGCCTGATCACTAACAATATTTTACCTATATTTAAAATCATGACTTATTACAAGAGCTTATATAAACAAAATAACATTGAGGTATACGATTAACAGATTAATTCTGAGATTTACAAGGCTCTAACTGTTCACTTATAATTTTAAAAATCAATATCCCACCCTGGATTTTTAATAATTTAATACTCTGAGATACATGAATAGAAAAACTTATATGGAAAAAAGAAGAGACG
This sequence comes from Uropsilus gracilis, assembly GCA_004024945.1. Taxonomy (NCBI): domain Eukaryota; kingdom Metazoa; phylum Chordata; class Mammalia; order Eulipotyphla; family Talpidae; genus Uropsilus; species Uropsilus gracilis. The sequence continues at coordinate 6,658 of PVHY01019946.1, read as the reverse complement.
AAACACACATTTCTGGATGTGGGTGATAAAGTGTACACAAACCCTGAACTACAGCTTAGTATTTAGAACTTATGATGATATAACACTGGTTGAAATATATGTTTGCTTCATGAACTTTATAATCAATAAGGAAAATATACCTACCATATATGTTGATCTCTAATTTAACAGTCCAGAATTTTATTTGCTTAGTAGTGCCTTCTCCAAATTTTTCTCAAAATATGGTACAGAGACCAGTTATATTACCACTTGGGGGAACTTTAATTATTCCTTCCCCTCTATCAGGATATCAGCAGAGGAGCTAGGTAACATGTCTTTTAGAGTATGGTTATTTTCAAAAACAATGATGTACAGCATATACAGACTTATGCACTGCATTTGTTCAACAATTATTTAATTTAGTGCTTTGTATGTGCCAAAGAAAAAACTTTAGAAATCAAAATTTTTCACTAACCTCAGCTAATCTGTTCTCAGTGGAAAGGATAGAGCTTCAATAAACAAAAAAATCTATTTCCAGTTCTAAATTCTAAGATGCTTCAAAAATTTTGTTAAATCAAGTAAGGGGAAAAAACCTGTAATTTCAATTATTAATAAAATAACTCATTTTCAGTTTAGGAGAGAAATTTTATTCTAACATAGTAAAATCTTCTGGGAGGTAAACAAAGAGAGAAACCTTATTTTTACTTTGTAGTATCAATTAAACTAATACATAAAACACTAAACAATATAGACAAAAGCAAGAATATAAAAATAAAAAAGCTTAACAATTTTTACCTCTATTTAAACTAAAAATACTGTCTTTTAGGCTGTCTAAGCCTACTTTATGTATTAACTAATAAAAGACTTACCTTTTCTACTAGTGGTATTAACTGCTGGTGTTCTGCTAAAGTCTTTAACAATTCCATAATAAAAGGGAGATAATTATGCTTTCTTCTTATATTTTCAATCTGAAAAATAAAACAAATACCAAGCTATATTAACTTTATCATTCTAATAAAAGTTTATATTTCAATTTTTGCATTCAACTCAAATAATAATGAGAGAAAATCCTTTATTTTCATAAGAAAAAATAACACAATTGGACATGGTGGCACGTGCCTATAATCCAGTGCTGGGAGGCAAGGGATTGCTTGAGTTTGCAGGTTCAAGACTACCTCAGGCAACATAGCAAGATCTGGTTCTCGAAAAAGCAGCCGGGCATGGTGGCAGGTGCCTGTAATCCCAGCTACCTGGGAGGCTGACGCTGGGGATCGCCTGAGTCTGTGGGATGGGGACTACCCTGGGTGACACTGCGAGACCTAGTCTCAAATCAAAACAAAACCGAAACACACACACACACCAAAAAACAAAAAAAAAAAAAAACCAGAAATAATGATTTTCTATTTCCACTGAGAATAAAGAATAATACAAAAAAAAAAAAGTGCAAAGAAAATCTTGGACATAGCTTTCAACTCTTGGTTGAACAAATAACAGAAACTTGAAAAAAAAATCAGTGATAACTACTTAATGAAAATTTATATAATTTATATATAAGAGCAAACTTAAGAAAGCCTGTCTGATATGGTAATCTTCCCACTACACCTAATGCAAATATTCAGAATAAGACTAATGAGACCAGCTTCATTTTGTAATCAGGAATAATCTTTCTTTCAACTATTTTTGATCAAAAGACTGCAGGGAAAAATCTGTGCACTATCTACAGCATCCTCTCACAAGCTGCACGATCCTAGACTTCCAATGCTGCTGAGCTATTATATGTTCAGCCTGGTAAATTTTCAATTTACTACCCTACCCTTCTCCCATGGGAAAAAAGAATTTCTAACTCTTGTAAATTTCAACACTTTCATTTTCATATAAATTTAAACTTCTGTAACTTCTTTGAACTAGTTGTGGTATCTCATAGGTTCTTTCAATCAACTAGTGAATCAAAACGTGTTTACTTTATAGCAGTTATGAAAATAATTTGATTTTTGAAGCATTCTCAAAAATATAACAGGTGAGGATCCTGAAAACTTAGTGAGCACACTATTCAGACAAATTAAAACCAGTTAGTTACATAATAACTTCAAATAAAAATGTGTAAAGGGTGGACCAGCTATTGTTTTACATCCAATGAAATTAAAGATAAACATTCAAGCTTTTTTGGAGACATTTTCTTTTTCCAAAAACTCATGTCTGCTTTATTATGGCCAGAATAAGTACCTATCAGCAGCATCTAAAGAAATCCTTTCAATCCAAAGTCCATTTATTTTATTGAACAATCATTTGTTGGCTTTTATATATATGATGCAAAGCACTATGCTGTCACTACACAACAACAAAGCAATCTCTGCCTTCAACTAAGATTCAATGACTACAAATACTTTTTCCCCCATTTTTTTTTTTCATTCTTTTTAAAAATTTCTTCCATAGATAAATGGTTGCTGGGATGCCTGCACTCCCATCCTCCAACCCCTATAGTCCATCCGTTCACTCAGACTCCTCTCTCATTGTTTGATGATTTATGTTCAGTCCATAGGTCGCTCTTCCTTTTCTGTGGTTGTGTCTATTTGACAGGTGAGGGACTGTGTTCCTGATACACAGCATTCTGTGCGTGAAGGATTGTAGTCTTAGCTTAGTGTTGGGCAGCCTGTCCGTGCTCATTTGAGGTTTAACAATGTCTTCTCATTGCTGGCTTCCCAATATATCCTTTGCCTCTTCACCCCATAGCTCTGCCTTCTGACTTGGGGGGCCTTGCTCCGAGTCCTTTCCTGTAGTGAGGTTTCTCAGAGAGGGCAGGCATCCACCAATGGCCTTTGTGGATGGTCTCCACTCTCCCCCTTAGCAGGTTTGTTGTGGAGCCAGTTCCCCAACTCTGTGGGCTTCCTCTCCCACGGTGTGGGGAGGGGCTCCTTGTTTCCATGGGTGACATATCCCAAAATGGGGTCTTGGTTTATCCATTTCAGACGAGTTTGTAGGCACACTTTTGTGATAGGTCTTCATCACAATTGCTTCTCCAGTTCATGATGTTCTATAGTAGTCCTGCGTCCTGCCTAGTTGTATTGGCAGGGTGCTTATCTGGTCCCTCACATGTTCTATGTCGCGGTTTGCAATGTTTGCTTTTTCTAATTGCTCCTGAGGATTAAGTGGAGTGACAGTGAACTGGCAAGACATTCCACCTCCCCCTCTACTTTACCCCTGATTTCCCTGACCCTGAGTGGGTCTTTTCTTGTTTGCGCACCGGTCTGGTCGGGGTCTCCCTGACCAGCCCCCGAAGTCCTCTCACCCGCCAGCTTGCGGGCAGAGGGTGCTTGGTAGGTGCACTATTGGTGTGGCTGCCAGCCGGAGGCCGGTCGGCAGCTGTGGGCACTTGCCAATCAGGGCACGAGCAACCCACTACAAATACTTTTCTACTGTGACATACATGGAAAACTGTATCAGTGACATAGCCAAAGTCATACAAAACTTAAATTTCCTTCTACCTTTTTGTTCTAAGAAAAGACCGCAAGAGAAAGACTATTAAAAATACTGTTGTATATTTTACTCTGAATTACAAAACTGCTTGAAAGAAATTAAGAATCCAATGATAAAAACTAGAAGACAAAATAAATGAACCACACTGTATATCAAATTGATGACAGAACTATACCAAGATTTTTCAAGTGTATTTAAAGACACAGTAATTTGGTTATACATCCAAAATTGGATATAACTTAAGAATAAACTAAAAAAAAAAAACTTTCAGTTGTCATTAAAACTGCTAGTGTATAGATACACATGTATGTGTAAACAGTCACACACAACAACTGTTGGTATATGTTTATAGATACACACATATGCAATATGCACCTAAATTATACACTGTATGTTTGTGAGCATGCTATCGATATATATCATGAGACAAGTAATTAAATTATATTAATGTTGTCAGGAACCAAGATTTCCAGGTGAGAAAATATAAATTCATGACTTGGAATATAAAATCCATTAATCTCAAATTTGAATTATCGATATTAATCCACACTGTATTTTCCCTTAAAAAATAAAACACTTCTCAGTTCTGTAAAGGCCTCAAAATAGGTACAATCAATAGCACTGGCACCCTGAGCACCCAGATGGACAGTAGATTCTAAATAACAATTCCCAGGCCTTTCTTATAAAACTAACTGACTTCCAAGCCTTGGAAGTCTGAAATGTACAAAGTAAGTCTGAAACAGGATGGAAGAAATCTTATGTTAATCATTATCAAAAGAGCTTAGGACAAAGCCTCCTAGGTAAGGTAAGTCGAAGGTAAGATACCCTGAGCAATAACTAAAACTACAATGAACTGAAGAAATAAACTGGTCAAAAATGTGTTCACATTAATATTTAAAAAAGAAAAAAGAAAAAAATCTCATTAGTTACCTTTGAATGAGAACAAACTCATTATTCTGAAAATTAGTAATTGATGGGGAAAAAAAGTAGTCAATATACCCCACGTCAAAATATACCACTCTATATTAAAATATTAAAAGTACATATTTGAGAAAACATACCTTGTATCTTTTTAATTTCTGCACTTCTTCTTCAATAAGCATCTGATTTTTGGCAACCTCTGACTGAATCGCACTTAACATATTGCTACCCTGATCTGTATCCATGGGTTCCTCCTTGGGGGAAAGAAAAAGAAACAGCACACCCTAATGATTGAGGCTTAAGTTGAGAATATTTTAAACATACTACTACTATTATGCTACTCGAAACATACACTACTGTTTTCTAATTTTTTTTTTTTTTTTTGAGACTAGATCTTGCTATTTTTGCCTGTGTAAAACTGCAGGATCACATTGCCTGGGGTACCACAGACTCAAGCAATCCCCAGCCTCTGCTTCCCAGGTAGCTGGGATTACAGATGCACGCCACCACCCCCAGCTATTATTTTTTTGGAACTAGGTCTCGCTACGTGCCCCCGGCAAGACCTGAACCGCAATCTCTGGCCCCAGCCGTGGCTTCCTAGGCTGCCACTTACAGGCATGTGCCGTACGCCACCATGCCCAGCCTCAAATTTTACTCTTAATAATGGTAACAGAATGTTGTTCTAGTAACTGAACATTAAAAGACAGATGTTCTACAAAATAATATATGAATTTTCACCCCAAAAATGATCTAAACTGCATGTAAAGTAAATTTAATATATTCTTAAGTAAATGTGGTCAAATGAATATAAATGTGATCAAAGGAATATAAAAAAAAGTGTTTCTATTTAATCATCTTCTCCAATCATACTTACTACAGAAAGATAATCAAAGATTAAGACTAATAAAAATTATACATAACCCTAAATACATCTAATTCACTTTTTGAGAAATATATTCTAACTTACTTAACTACATCATAAAATTAAAATATTTAATTACTAGCACATTTTGAGCACAATTTGTCAGTCACTGTTTTAAGTGATTTGAATATACAATCTCATTTAATCCTCACAACAACCTTATTAAGTTAAATACCATTTTGTGTGAAAAAACTAAGGTGCAAAAAAACAAGGTCAAACTCATACATACTCTAAGTAGCAAAGCTAAGAGTTAAATCTACGCAACCAAGTTCAGAGTACATTCTCTTAATGATCACTCAGAACATTTGATTAACTGTGTTTTTTTCTTTAGATAAAAGGAGGGGAGGAGATATGCTTTTCTAAGAGAATAATAACTAAGTCACAAACCTCTGCAAGTTGTCTTTGTAGTTCTGCTATCTTCTGTTCATATATCATTTTTCTGTCAGACACAATAGCCATTAAATTAAATCGAATTTCACCTTCACTGTACCTAAAAACAAATATTGGATAAAAAATATAAGAAAGAATTGTAAAACTATTACAATTAATAAAATAACCAAGTGTGATTATATCATGATTATCTGGAGTATCTGGAGTAAACACAAACCTGTCAGTTGGCTAACATAAAAACTGACACTTTAAAAAACATTTTATACAAGAATAATAAAATATAATTACAGCCACAAAAAGCTGATTAGATTTCATCAATCAAAATTTATTTTTTATTCCAGAATGTCAGTATCTCTTAAGTATCTGAAATATCAAATATTTTCATCAATTCTCATATCTTCACAAGAAATATGGTAAATGCCATTTACTTAAGATGTCAGGAACAATAAGACCTCACACTTGGATACACTATACTGGTACCATGACGGTACTTAACTATAATTCTTACCTTCCACTTTGTTCTTACCGTCCACTTTTTTTCAAAGTGATGATCTAGTTTCTAGTTTTAATTAATATAATTTTTGCTATTTCACTTCTATTTTATTAATATGTAAATCTTATTAATGTAATCATACCCCTCTAAAAAACTTCCGCTATTTTATTTCCAACACTGTAATGGACTCAAAACCACTACAGATGAATAAAAACAAAATTCTAAGCCAGGCATGATGGCGCATGCCTATAATTCCCAACTACCTGGGAGGCTGAGGCTAGGGATCACTTGAGTGTACGAGTTCGGGACTACCCCGGGCAATGTAGCAAGACCTAGTCTCAAAAAAAAAAAAAAACCAAAAACAAAACAAAAATCAAAAAAACACAGGTTTCTGGAAAAAAAAAAAAAAAACAATAAAATAGAGGTTTCTGAAAAATGTATAAACTTATAGACAAATAGGAAAGAAACAAAAATCAGTC
>PVHY01019945.1:8326-26573 GCA_004024945.1 Uropsilus gracilis | reverse complement strand
TCTAATTATCCTAATAATTACAAAAGAAACATGTAAGACTCAGAATACTTTAACGTTGTCCAAAACCTTCCCAGTATTGTCCAAAGTCCTGTCCCAGATTGCCCCAAATATCCTCAGTCTCTCAGTCCTAATCGTCTCACCAATGTCCAGTCAGAGTCCATCTCCAGACGCTTGAAGACTTGTTCCTTTGAATGCTCCTTCTTGTCTTCCACGCTTGTCTTCTCCTTGTCACCTTCAGGTAGCAGGAACTCCATGGTGCCGAACCAGCAAAGTTTACTTTCTTCTCAGGCCTAACTTTTGCACAGCCTCTTTCAGACACAAGTCAAACTCAGCAAAACAAACTCCAACACGGAGCTCAAATCTACAAGCTCCTTAACTGCATTCAGCACACATGCTGCCAGCCTGGGCCAGCCGAGGGTTGTTGCAGGCCCTCGGTGGCCACATGGCCAAGCTCACATGGCTCACATCTTTACAAGATGGCCGATTCCCATCTCCTCTCCATATTGGAATCCCAATCCAATTGCTAGAATCGAATCGAAACCTTCTCTTTGTTTGCACACCCTTTATATACCCTGATTTCCCGCCTTCCAGGAAATCTGTTACACTTCTTTCTTCCCCCTGTATCCCCCTGAAGGGAAATTCCAGCTAAGGTCATTCTCCCATTTTAACATTACCTGTCCTTGAAACCTGCAATCCCAAACAGGAGACAGTGGGGAGAGGGGGAGAGGCACACCCTATCAGGATTACAGGCACGTACCACAACGCCCAGCTCTTTTTTTGGAACTAGGTCTTGCTACGGGCCCCAGGTGGGACTCGAACTGCGATCCCTAGCCCCTGCCGCTGCATAGACTGAAGCTTACAGGCACGAGCCACCATGCCTGGCTTTCTCCTGGCCTTCTGGTCAATTCACCCTTCTCAGACTTCAGGCATCACTGCCAGGGGACAATCTGCCAGCACAGCCTCTGAACTGCCAGCACCACCCTCCAGCTAGGTGCGCGGCTTCTGCTGGTGCCCACCCACTCAAAGCACGGGGTGCTAAAATACATCACACTGGCCCACGATCTCCTCTCTCCCTGAGGGAACAGGAGGCTGCATGAACAAGTCAGGCCCCCTGCAAACACTCAGGCTCAAGAGGCAAGGGGAACAGGACATTCTAAAGCTTGAGCTTCTCGCTCAGGGACCAGATGGCTCATGAAAAGTCCCTTTGAGATTCCTGCAGTGCTGCACCCAGCGTCTCCAAACTGTGGCCAACCACCTCCACATAACTTCCAGCTACCCCCTCCAGAGCCAAAGGAGAGAGGAACAAAAGTTTTAAGGAGAAATGTAACAAACTGAAACCACTTCAAGCTGCGGGTGAAAATATTTAAAGGGGGGGGGGAAGCAGACTATAATATAGTTTCCAGGAAAATGAATTGTAGTCTTTAAAAAAAAATCACAGGCTACTTAAAAAAAAAAAAGCACAGATTTTTTTTAAACGATCTACAATTAGCACATACATTTCCCCAAAGCCGAAGTATTGCTAATGCAGTGGCTAAAACCACAAAGCATTCCAAAAATCTACACTTTATTTGCATTTGCAAAGCCACGGCTATCTGCATAGATACCCTCACAGGCCTCCTTTTATCTAACAAATGGAAATGGCCACGAGGGAAGAACACAAGGGAAGAGCAGCGCAGTTGCAGGTGAAGGTGGGACTTCGACAGGGGAAATCCAAATGGCCAAACGTGGCAGGAAAATATGGAAAGCCTCCCTCGGAAATAACTCCACACAAACTAAAAAATAAGACCGGTATCAGGAGCCAACTGAGAAAGGGAAGGGCGTTCCTCAGTCATTTCCAAATGCTTATCTGCAACTGTACCTGCAGGTTCAGTCGTGACTTAAGTGAGACAATAGGTGTCAGGAACGGCAGGGCAGGCCGCGTCCGAGGTCCACCAGATAATGAGACCCCATCACCACCGGAGAATGCGGCAGGATCTTTAAGACCATCAAAAGCAGCAGAGAGAAACCTGGGAAGGGAAGCAGTTTCTTCTTTTCCTTTCCGCTTTCCTCTCTCCTCTGTCGCTCTCAAGCCGGCTCAAGAGGCTGCCAATCCAGAGGCAGGTCTGTCAGATGACTCCAAACGCCAGGCTCCAAAACCGCAGGGCCCGGCTCTGTTGGCGGCCCCTCCCCCGAGCCCCCTCCTCCCCCACCTCCACCGTGACCTCTTGCTCCAAATTCCCTTGCTTGGACCTTAGGAACCAGGCACCTTTGATTTTCGGACTAGACCTGAAAGGAGGGACCCCTCCCCCCATGACCCAACAGTCCTCGCTGCTCCCCGGAGGCCCGCGACACTGGTTTGAAGTCCCTGGGACTGTGGTCCCGCGGAAGGAGGCGGGCGCAGGCCCTGCAAGGTCCTGGTGCACGCAGCCGGTGGCCTCATCAGCCAGGACCAGACAGGACTCGTGGGGCTGGAGGCTGCTCCCTGTGCCGGCTCCCCCCCCCACCGAACCCCCAGTCACGGGAAGCTGGGTCTAGGGGGGATCTGCTACCCCCCACATTGTCTCCTGTTTAAGATGGCAGATTTCAAGGGCAGATGCTAAAATGTGGGAATGACCTTAGTTGGAATTTCCCTTCAGGGAGAGGCAGGGGGAGAAAGAAGTGAAATGGTCCAGGTGAAACAGGTTTCCTGGAAGGCGGGAAATCAGGGCATATAAAGGGCGTGCAAACAAAGAGAGGGATCCGAATTCTGGAGATCGGATAGAGAGAGAGAGAGAGATGGGAATCGGCCATCTTGTAAAGATGTGAGCCATGTGGACATGGCCAGGCCTGGGGGCCTGTAGCCCTTGGCTGGCCCAGGCTGGCAGCACGTGTGCTGAATGCAGTTAAGGAGTTTGCAGATTCGAACTCCGTGTTGGAGTTTGTTTTGCTGAGTTTAACTTGGGCCTGCGAGAGGCCGTGCAAAAGACAGGCCTGAGAAGAAAGTGAACTTGGCTGGGTCCGGTACCATGGAGTTTCTACCTGAACGACAAGAAGAGGACGGCATGGAGGAGCTGGAGCACGCCAAAGGAGCACGCCTAGAGAAAGATGTCTTCAAACACGTGGAGAGGAACTCTGACTGGCTGACATTGGTGAGACGATCAGGACTGAGAGACTGAGGATTTCTCGGCAATCTGGGGAAAGGACTTTGGACAATGCCGAGAAAGGTTTTGGACAATGTTGGAGTAATCTGAGTCTTACATGTCTTCTTCTGTAGTAATTAGAAAGTCACTTTGTTAGAAATAAGTTAGTCTGCACTGATAGTCTTGCACTGGTTTGGTATTTTGGCTGAGAAGGCTGGGGATGGCGGAAAGAACCCACGAGTGGAGAGTTTAAACTGTGTTTTCAAGTCTTCCTTTTTAGGTCTGAAAGAGGGAAAGCAGAGAGAAGCTGGTGGCTGGTGTTTGCATATCAATAGTAGGCAGGTACAGTGAAAATGCTAATGGCCTGTTTGTGGAGAGAAGCAGGCAGATAGGTGTGTCCAGTTAAGGTTGAAGGTAATTGCAAAGGAACTGTTAGTAGCCTGCTTCGGAGAGTGAAGCAGGCCTGTACGTGTTTTAAGTTGAAAAGCCTTTCTTTGGTCGCCCACTTCTTCATACCCTGTTTCAAATGGGTACTGCACGCTGGCAGCTCTGCAACCAGGGATGACCAAGCTTGGCGGGGGCGGGCTGGCAGGGCCCAGGCCGCAGAAGTGACCCATCCAACGCCCGCGGACAGCCGCCCTGCCGGCGTCCAAGGCGGCGCTGCTGGGCGCTGCGCTCGGAGTGAGACCTCGGCTTCTCCAGAGCCCCGCGGCCTGCGCAGGGCAGGCTGGGCCCCTGGCAGCGCAGTGCCGCCAGGACGGCTGGGGATGAGGAGCCGAAGGGAGCCGGGCGGCAGCATCTCAAGTGCCTCAAGTGTTGGGCATCTTCCTTCGCCTGTGACACGAGGAAGCTTCCAGAGGAAACGCAGGCCCTGAAACTCTCTCCTGAGGAAACTCACGGGGGCCAGGAATGGCCGCGGAAAAGCCCAATGAGAGATGGGCCAGTCTGGAAGGCCTGATGGCCTTTCTCCAGCTCTTCCTTCTCCCGCATCCTGAGTGCTCCGGTCACCCGGCCTGCTCCCACTCGCCCTTCCTCTGGCCTGCTTCCCGTGCTTCCAGCTGGCAGAGGCTGCAGCGCGACATCATCTTTGCGCGAGACCCGGGTCAGAGCTGGACAAGCTTCCCCTGCTGAGCCCTGAAGGGGGGCACGACCAAAGGCCCGCCAAGCCTGGACGAAGCAGACAGGATGACAGAAACGGAGGCTCAGGGCCCAGGTTTCTAGCAGCCGCTGCCTAATGGCCAGCAAGAACCTCAGCGAGAGGACCCTGGGGGGAGGGAGGAGGGGAAGCTCCTCACGTGAGGGGTAAACTGGAGACCCCTCATGGCCTAAGAAACGAGAGGTGCAGAAACCGCACGTGCTGGGTGGGTTTCCGGGGGCTCCCACCAGCACGAGGCAGGGGAGCCTGTGAGGTGTGAGGCACAGGGGGAGCAGCAAGGGGCGCCCACGGTGCCTCCACGGCTGGGCTCTGGGATGGCTCCCCCAGCATTCAGGCGTGGGCCCCAAAGCGATGGGACCCCGGCTCTCCCTTCACTTTGAGTGAGCGGCCTTAAGTCAGAAATAGGAAATGGTTCGAACAGGCAAGCACTGGCTGAGGAACAGCCAGACGGCCAGAGCCTGAGCTCCGCTTGGAAAACAAAGGGCTGGGAAACAAACCGATGGTCTCGCAGATGAAAGCGGCCGCTCCCTTCCAGAAATCAAACACCAGTCTCTGGCTGAAGACTCCTGCGGACACCATAAACAGAAGAGACAATGGGAAAACAGTTGTTCCGCGCTAGCCAGGGGAACGGAAAAACACATAATGGGCGACGCTACAATAGCAAATCAAGTGCCCATCAACTCCGAAGGGAAAACGGCTCCTTGGTGCTACAGGTGGCACGGCACGCGAGCCACCCTGAATCCGGCCATTGTTCTGGAGCGCTCTGCAAGCCGACGACCTGCCGGGTGAGGGCCCGGAGACTCCTCGCGCGGGCCATGTCCCCGCCCACAGCGGTCACCCCGCACTGTCAGTCAAGGAACAGCCCCTTCCCCGGGAGACCCCCATCACCCGCTGCGCAAGGAGTCATGAACGGTCACGGACGGAGCAGCGTTCCGGGCCGATGGCTCTCCTGGGGCCGTCCCGGCTCCTGAGGATGTGGCTTGTGGCCGTGGCTGGATGAAGCTGGACTCTGAGTCGGCAGCCCCCCCCGCCCCATTCCACGAGACCAGGCCCACGCTGCGGAGCTGACAGAGGCCTGGTTTCTCGCACAGAAACAGTTCCACTGGCAGACCCCAGCCCACTGCCCACCCCAACTGGCTCCTCTCAAGTGAGGAGACACGCGACGAGGGTCCCCCAGCTCGACTGAAACAGACCGGCCTGTGCTGCTATCAAGTGTGGCCAGTGGCGCTTTCACCTGGCTCCGGGGAATTCACACCTGGGGCTGACCTCACCCGGACTGGGGGAGGGCGTGGCTAAGGCTGACTGCGCAGGTCAGGGCTCCCCGTTCTGGCTCTTGGAGGGAGAGCGCCTCGCTCAGCAACTGGGCAGCAATCTGGAGCTCACGTGGGCCTCCTCGCTGTGCTGCTGACTCGCGAGAGCAGCAGCTCAAAGCCTGCTACAGCGGATGAAATGACAGCGCGACGCGACCGTGGCGGCAGGAGCAGCTACTTCGCCAGGTGGCATGATGGGACGCAGTGACACGCGCGCCCCTGCAGCTCGGGTGACCTGCCTAAGGGAGAGGAGGCCGTCACCCTCTTCACCCTCTGCCTGCTCTGTGAGTTAGAAAAGCCAGGTCCCAGTCTGCGCGCACTGAAGAGGAGGGGCTTACACAAGGACCTGCACGCCGGGCGGGTCCCCAAAAAGCAGAACGCAGAACTACCAGGTGACCCGGCGATTCCACACCCAATGGCGCTCACGACGCAGCAATGTCGATCGCAGGACTCGTCATCGCCTCCGCAAGGTGGAGGTAAACGTCGGTGGGCCGACGGGAGAGTTGCTATTCACACACTGGATCGCTACTCGGTCACAAGCAGCAGGGAGCTACCGACGCGCACGCCCGCTAGACCTGAGCGTGGCTTTGCTCCCCAGTAAACCTACAGAAGGCCCCGTCTGCGTTTACTGGCGAGTTTAGGCCGGGCACGGTGGCTCGTGCCTGTAAGCTTCAGCCTATGAAGCGGCCGGGGCTAGGGATCGCGGTTCGAGTCCCGCCTGGGGCCCGAAGCGAGACCTAGTTCCAAAAAAATAGCTGGGTGTGGTGGCGCGTGCCTGTCATCCCAGCTACCTGGGAAGCTGAGGCTGGGGATTGCTTGAGTCTGTGGTACCCCGGGCAACGAGAGCCTGCGGGTCCATGGGCAAAAATAGCGAGACCCAGTTTCCAAAAAAAAAAAAATTTCAAGTTCTCCGTGAAACTCCGCTGCGCAGACGTCTGCACGTTTTCCTCGGATTCCTTTACCGTAGAAACCACAGCTACTCCACAGGGCGTGTGTGCCACGGCCAGCGCCCGGAGTGTACCGGCACCTGCTTCTGTCACCTATTCCCCGGCGGTGTGTCCAGTAAACCGTGCAGATGGCCTGCATCCTGGCTGCAAGGCGAAGCGTGCGAAGCTGCTCTCCGTGGAAGCCGCCCGAGCCGCCAGGCACCGTGCGTACGCGACACGGTCAGGGGCTCAATTCCTACCAGCGAGACCTTAGTCCCCGCAGGAGTGGACATTTAGCTCATCGCCGCAACGGTCCGAGGACCGCAGGACCTGCGTCCCCTCCCACACCTCTTGCCTCTGCCACCTTGCCCGCCCCTCTCCCTCCCCCGCGGCCCGCCAGCCCCAGGACGCCTCTTGGAGCAGCCAGTGAACCGCGACCGGACACACCTCTGCACCGGACACACCTCTGTGGGCATCCTTCTGCCAGGGCGCTCCCTCCCCCACGGCCGGGCCCGGGCGCTCCCTCCCCACGGCCTGGGCTCCGCAGAGAAGGATTTGGTGGCCGTCTCCTCTAAGTGCAAGCTCAGTGAGAGCAGACCCCATGTCCCCTCCGGGTCTATTCGCTGGCAGCCACACGCACAGCGTGGCAAAGCGTGGGACGCAGAGCGGGCGCGGGTGAGTATCCGCTGGGCTGCTGAGAGACTTCAAGCCGGCTGGGCGGGGGCCGCGCTGCAGGGACAGACAGGGTGGCCGAGTCTAATCTGATCTGGCCGCGGGGAGTGTGCCTCGACGTGCCACCTACACAACGAGGGGACGGTCAGGAATGAGGCCGATGCAGCAGCACAGGAGGAACACTGAAGACCCTAAGCCCGCGCGGCCGCCTGGGACTCCGGAGAGCTGACCGCAGCTTTCCGTCCCCCAGCTTCCCCCCAGGATCCGCCGAGTCGGTGCTGACTCGTGGGACCTAACGCTCCCGCAGCTCCTGGCTCTTTTCCGCTTCACCGTGTAAAACAACAAGGGAGCCGGCACGGGGGCGCGTGCCTTTCCGCACAGCCCAACGCGCGGCTGCGACTAGGAATCGCTTGAGCCCGCGGGTTCGAGTCCCGCCCGGGGCAACGTAGCGAGACCTACTCTCGAAAAATAGCTGGGCGTGGTGGCGCGCGCCTGTCATCCAGTTAACTGGGAGGCTGAGGCTGGGGATGGCTTGAGTCCGTGGTACCCCGGGGCAACATGATTGAGCCTGCAGTTCCCTGGGCAAAAACAGCGAGACCTAGTCTCAAAAAGTATATAAAAATAAAAACAACAAGGGACAAAGAGCAACTGTTTACCCCACACACGTGTATTTCTTAAAACAACGCGGGCGTTTCACCTTGCCCCTGGACAGAAGGCTGGACGTGAGGGCAAAAGGCTTGACCCCCACAGGAGCAGCAGGGCGCCGTTTCTTACCTTGACCACACCGTCGAAGCCAGGGATGGTGTTGACCTTTGCCTTCTTAGCCAGCAGCTTGCTTTCGATCTTGTCACCCATGGCCTGAATCGCGTGCGTGTCGGGGCCAATGAACACGACGTCTTCGGCTGCCTGCAGAGGAGCACAAGCAGAAGCTGGGGTGAGACCATCACGGGGCGTGAGGGGCCGTCACAGCCCGATGACGAGGGAAGCCCGTAGGAAGGTGGCCCAGGCACGTGCCTACTGAGAACTACTCAGAAGCCGGCCCCGGGCCCACAGACGGACTGCACACCGAGCCGCTCGTGGCTCATGGGCACGCGTGCACTCGGGCGGGCTCGCGCGGGCCAGGGACACACGCAGGAGCGGGAGGCCAAGCCCAGGAGACACACTGCTCCATCCCACGGTGCTTTTCGGAAGAGCCGCTTCTAGGGCCTACTATTCACTGCGACGGCTGCCGCCCGGTCAGGATGCTTCGGACGTCTTTGTGACCGGCCACCACCTGCCCAGTGCAACACAAATACCCGTTTCTGTTCTTTCAGCTCAACCCCTGGCCCAGAGCTGGTTCTGGAGGGGTCAGGGCGCGAGCTGAGCCTTGGGGACAGCCCGGGTGGAGCCACAGGGCACCAACCAATTCAAACGGAAAGGGACAGATCGCTCATCCCTCAGGGCAGACCTGTCCCGCCCCTGAGCTGACGCAAGAGCTGGGTGGGCACTTGGCAGGCAGAGAGCATGGGCAACGAAACCCGCACTGCACAGATCCCAGGGCTTCCCGGGCCCTTTGCGCCTGTGCTGGTGCAATCAGCAAACGCGGGCGAGGCGAGCAGCGGTCAGGACAGGACAAGTGCGGGGCAGGCCGAATCCCCTTGATGCGCGGGCTGGGCGGCCAAGGCGGCGTCTGCTGAGGGAAAGGCTCTGGTCACCAGGCAAAGACCCAGGTTCAATGTTGAAAAATGCTGAAATCCCATAACTGTCTCCCTGCCAACTGGCCATGACCCTTGGTCAGGGTGGGGGGACAGAATAAACGGCACTTGTATGTCTCCTGTGCCACTCGCCTCCTGTCTCTTGGCACTGCGGCCTGAAAGGCCTGGTGACGGGAAGGAGCCATCGTCCCAGAGGGAGCAGCATCCGCGGCAGCTCCGGCCATGCACGGCCCAGGCGCCCTCTCAGTCATGACGGCCCCAGAGGAATGAGCCGCCCAGAGCAGGAGGAAAGGGAGAGCCAGGGAATGCCAGGAGTTGCCCAGCTCAGTGCCCACTGGGGGGGAGGGGTCCACATTCAGGACACAGTTACGGAGGTCTGGGGCCACAGGACGAGTCCAGGTTGAGGCAAAGAGCTGCACCAGCATCGGATGTGGAGGGCATTCAAAGCCGCCAGTGACACCTGCAGCTATAGCCACATCTACTCTGCAGATGACAGAGAAAGCCAACAGGAAAGCTGACGCCTTTGGGACGTGCATTTCCCCTCAATCTGGAAGCAGGACAGAAGAATGGAATTTCCAGGCTCTGAGTTTTAGTCTCCTGTTTGCTGTGTGGCCATGGCGGTAATAACCACCTTGCCAGTTTGACTGGAAGACTGAAGAAAGTAACATCTGGCACTAAGCTGAGTAACACAGCGGTTAGCTCTTGCCCCTTTCCAAAAGTTCTGATAAACGCGTACGTCAGGCTAGTCAGCCAGCCAGGCACGCAGGACCCCAGGATAGATCAGAGGAACCTAAACACCTTCAATTAGTTGCCAGTATTGTATTGTAAGTGGCAGAAAGTTAGATGAGCTCTCTTCAGTCATAACAGATGCTGGTAAACACCTCACCATCAAATGTCTTATGTAGTTCTAGTAGAAGAAAAACTACATAAAATTTGTTTAAATGAAATCGTATTTTTCAATACTAGGTGAACCCCCTCACACATCAAACCCAGGAATGGTGGCGTTTCTCTGTGACAGGGGAAGAGGTGGTAGGCTCACCTCTCCACGTAGTCTGTCTCCAACTGGATAAGCCAGTCATTTTGGACCAGACCAGTAATCATATTCAATTCTCTTTATCCCAAAACCTAAAACCCAGTGAACACCAAGAAAAGTCAAGAGCAAACAATCATGTCTCAACTATCAATTGTCTTTCTGTATTCTCATTTTACTTGCTAAAATGGAGAGATTTTTATTATAAATGCAGTTTTAAATACCACTATGCCAGGCAGATGTAATCAAGTAATCAGAATGCCTATGCAGACAAAGAGTTGAAGAAATAACATAAATGAGAACATCCAAAATACGTTATGATTATACAGTAAAACTTCTGATTAACAAGAGCCCAATGACCAGGAACCACTGATTAACCAGGTTTTTCTCATGCATTCTAATTTGAGGAAAATTACTCATTCAAAAATGCAAAATTACCAAGGAGAAGAAAAAAAAAACCCAACATCAAGTATTTAGTGGCTATTCTTTGTCCCATTCAACACAAAAGAATAATAGCCAGGGGTAAGCTGAGTAACTACTCAAACAGATGTTTCTGTGAACTAACTTCCTTTCTATCTACATATGTTTTGGTAGTACTCCCGAGGTTGGCCTCTAAATGTAATTAAAGAGAAATGAGAAAGCAGTATGCTAGCGCCTGTCACTCTGGAACCAGAAAGCAAGGATGAGGTGGGGGTAAGACAGACGGGTAATTACAGAAACCTGAGTTCCTGCCCCAAGTCATCTGTGTGAATTAGGCTACGAGGGTAGACCGCACCCACTGGTCACCTTTCGGTTCTCTTTGCTGACCCACTCCCGAGTGACCTTGGAGATGCTTCTGTTTAGCCTGTATCTTTGCTTGCTGCTTAGTTACCTATTTCTCTTAATCATCAGGAAGTCGTTTTGATGTGCCATGGCCAAAAAAAAAAATTACTTCTAAAAATACACCTTTTAATTTTCAGTATTATACTTCCAAATTTACCCAAATGATAAATGCAATACCTGAACACAGCTTATCATCACGGAAAAAAGTAGACATTGTTTTCATCATCTTCGGAAAGAAATTACAAAAAGCTCAAAGCATTAAATGCTGGAATCACTGCTCAAAGAAGTCTTCAAAATCCTGTGACTTACGGTTCTGGTCACTTTTTGACTGAATGGGAGTAAAGGCTGGGTTAAACCTTAGCTGAGAGACAGAATGAAATTTCCTTTACAGCAGGCTTTATGTTAGGGATCAGCACAAAACTCATTTGTAAACACGGAAAGACATGAACCATAATTCATTGTAAGAAATTGCACAACAGTTGGTAAAGTGTAAACTGTGATGCCATGAATTCAAGATTTTTTTTTTAAATCTATATGCTTTAACCTCACCAAGAATTACTCTTTAGATAACAGAAAAGCAGGAACAGACAGGAGATACAACCAAGGATAACTGTTGAACTGCCCAAAAGACCCAAATTCCAACTTTAATGTATTCCTTGCTGAAAGGAAAAATGGGTTTATGGGAGAAAAGGCCGGTGCTGAACTGAACTGGTGCAGAGAAGATGGCAATTGTCAAAAAAGGAGCCGGAGAGAAAGGTTACCAAAATTCATCAGTTACCACAAAACCACAGAGCAGCAGACAGAGTCACCCAGTGAACAGGGAGATGACAATGTGAACATGGAACGAATAACAGAGAGGCCGCAAACAAGGCCAATTCGTCTTCCCAAGTCTTCACACAAAAACCTGCACTGCTCTCACCCTTCAAGTGACTGAACTCTTTGGAATACGTCACTGGTTTTGTGAGTCTTTAAAAAGTAATATAGAAGGGAAACATATTTCACACATAAGCTAAGCAAAATAAAAGTATCAAGAGAAAATCACAGACATTTTTTAATAAGGGGGGGAAATAAGGACCAGAATAACATCGATGGGGGTGGAGGAAAAAAACAGACAGAAAACATGCCGCACTAATTATGAAAACTGGCCACCTCCTCTGTAAAGACAAGGTGAAAGACATTTAAAAATAGAAAATATGAAAAAAAAACAGAAATAATAATTAAAAGTGAGGTGATAGAGCACAGAATAGAATTGGAAATGAAAATGAAAACCATTTCAGAACTGAAGACTTACCTAGAGGGAATTTAAGAGTGAACATTCTCAGAATCAGGTAATACCTTACAAAAAAAAGAAAGTTAGGAGGAAACTTTTTAAAACATTTTAGCATCAAAAAAAGAAAGTGACAGATACAGTGACACAACAAAGAACACCCAACATATAGATAAGAGTCTGAAAAAAATGGAAGCAAAGGAAGATCACTAAAAAATATAATTCAAGAAAACTTTCTTAAAAAAACTGAAAACACATATTTGAAGAGCCTATTACAGATGCTGAGAAATTCAACCCAAAATGGCCAGCATCAGAAGATATCCTAGCAACATTACATAAGAAAGACACAACGAGCAGGAATATAGGACCTATAGAGAAGGGAAGCTTTGGTTGTGGCCAGATTTTTTTAAATAAATAAATTTATTTTTTTTATTTGTTTGTTTGTTTGTTTAGAGATTAGGTCTCACTATTTTTGCCCATGGAACCACAGGCTCACCTTGCCCGGGGTACCACGGACTCAAGCAATCCCAGCCTCAGCTTCCCAGGTAGTTGGGATTACAGGCGCGCGCCACAGCACCCAGCTATTTTTTGGGACTAGGTCTCACTGTGTTGCCCCAAGCGGGACTCAAACCGCGATCCTTAGCCCCAGCCACTTCATAGGCTGAAGCTTACAGGCACGAGCCACCGTGCCCGGCATGCGGCCAGATTTTGACAGTAATTCACAACAAAAGGAACCTGGCAAGGTGCTAAGCTGATAAGGAGTCAAGCACAGTGTGCGTCAAGGAACCAGCAAGATGCCTCCGAGTATGAAGGAGAGAAACGGTTCCTGGCTCCTTGCTAAGGACTCCAGTGGAACCGGAGTTTGCAAACAGTCGTCTGTGTCCAGCCTGCTACCTGTTGCTTCCAAGGTCACGATCCAAAGCTGGATTTTACCTTTTAAATTATTCCCCCAAATTACTGGGGAAAATGCAAAGAATCTTCTCGTGCCAGCGACAATGGCACCTGGGACCTGAAGGACAAGGCACTGGAACACAGCCCTCCCTGGCTGGCTGCTGTGGGGAATGACTGGTTTCCCTTCACCGGGCCGCAGGGTCTGCAGAGCAGAAGTGTCCGCAGCATGGTCCCTGAACGTGCCTGGAAAGTGTGTGAGCTCCCGCACCTGTCGCTGAGCTTCAGGGAACCAGAGTAACTGACTGGACGGCAACATCGAGGGCCCTGCTGACGTGAGGTGCTTCAGGCCAGTCTGCAGAACAATTCCAGGACTTCCTCCCCTCCCCCCCTAGCCCCCACCCGTGCATTCTCAATCTAGCTTGAAGCGGGGTGTGCAGCTGCTCGCCTTCCTGTACAACGTGACTCGCAGCCAAGGGCGCAGAGTCTCAGCGGCACTGGCCCTGACACCCACCATCAGGCCAGGGCCCAGCTCTGCACCGTCCCCCACTTCCAAAACGCTCAAATTTTGCTCCCTGGATGCAGGAAGCCCCGGAAGAGCACCTGAGGGTTGCTGGGTTTTCGCACAAGTTCTGCCAAGAAGAAGAGTCTTCCTGAGGCAAGGCGCGTGAGGTGGCCCCAGGTGACGGCTTCCTGGGGGCCAGGGACGGTCGAGCAGAGCAGCGGAAGGAGGGCTGCGCAAGGAACTGACCGCTCCGCGAGCTGAGATGAAACCAGGTGTCAATGGAAAGAAGTCATCCTGCGCCTCGGGCCTTGTCCCCCCACGGCCTCCACATAGCCACCCTCCGCATAGCCACCGTCACACAGCAGGCGGGGCCACGCTGCCCGAGGCCACCGCTGTGCTCTCCCTGGGCTTCTGGCCTCCGAGCTGTGCGCTGGGCCCGACCCGAGCTGTGCGCAGACCCGCGGGCACACGCAGTTCTCACCTAATGCAGTTTTAGCTTCAGCGAGGCCACTTGCGCGCCTGCTGGGTGGCCATTTTTCTTAAGTTACAAACAACTCGGTCTAGCGCCAGGAAGGGAGGTCAGGCCAGCTGACACGGGCTCCAGGAGATGACCGTGCATGAGGAAAAGGTTCCGCTTCCCAGCTTGGGAGACAGAGGCTGAAATCTACTTTGGTGATGAGTCTGTCACCAGAACTCAGGGTGCTTCGCTGGCAACGCAGGATGGGGGCGCTTGAACCCAGACAGGAGAGCCATCTCGACGGCACCTACGGCCGTGAGCGAACTATCCCGCCAGCTGGGCCTCCGGTCCAGGTCTGCGCAGAAGCGCTGAATGAACCTTCTCCAGCCACTGCTGGCCATTCCGGAAGGGGCTGCAGGCGGTGCGGTGACACCTTGATCTGTGCAGCAGCGAGAAACAGGAAGCCAGAGGCCCTGTCCCCAGACGTAGGGGCACTGATTGAGAGAGGCGCAGAATGGCCACCGAAGAGCACGTCATCAGGGCCATTGACAGGAGACACTCCTTCTAGACGTCAGTCAGCTCGCTGCAAACCAAGCCCCCCCACTCTCCGGGACTTGTCGTGAGGACTCTCGCTGTCAGGAGAGGGACAAGTGGCTGGGGCTGGGGGGGGAGGAGGGGGACAAACTGATCTGCCCTATTAGAATTCTAACCATAAACTCATAAACTAGTATCAAAGATTTCTTTGGGGTGCAAATTGCTAGAGCAGTTGGAATGCAATGGTTCCAGGACTCCCGGGAGTCCCGGAACTTCTGCGCCTGGTACTTCACACTCTGGCTTCGGCTTATTTGGCCGGGCAATGGCCATGGCAGGATGGGTGACGGTTCTGAGTTTGGGAATATGGTATTTGGAATCTGAAATCCTTTCTTCTCTCTCTCTGTCTCTCCACCCCCCCCCCCACGTGTCTCATCAACCGAAGACCTGATCTTGGAGCACAGTCAGCTTTCTCTGAGCTGACGCATATGGACGGCCAGACCCTTAGTACAAGCAAAATGGGTTTTTACTCCCCCCTTAACAGTTTGGGGTCCCTGGATACCCCCTCCATCTCGGCCGGTTTCAATTTTGTTCCCTAACCAGGAATGTGCTTCCTGGCTAGATAATGACATACAAACTATGTTTAACTTAGGACACACAGGGGTATACTGTGACTTCGTTTCGGCCAAAGGGATCTGTGTCTTTCTTTCACTAATACCAGGATCTGGATTTCATTCCGTCTAATGTGTATCTTGTATTAAGTAACTACTTGGCACAATGTAGTCACGAAATATCATTATTTCCAGATGAAAGCCATGTGTAGTATTTAGCTAGGAAAAGAGTGGTAGTAACTTTCTCTGTTATAACAATTGGCAGACTTCGGGTTTTCGAGTTAAGCAGTATCATTAAAAATAAAACTTTTGCTTTTTCACATAGAGGAAGGAAGGGTACAGAAATAGAACATTTTCCTTTTTATTTTATTTTTTATTTTATTTTTTTTTTTTTGAGACTAGGTCTTGCTATTTTTGCCCAGGGAACCGCAGGCTCACGTTGCCCGGGGTACCACAGACTCAAGCAGCCTCAGTTTCCCAGGTAGCTGGGATTACAGGCACGTGCCACCACGTCCAGCTTTATTTTTTTGGAACTAGGTCTCGTTACGTGCCCTTGATGGGACTCAAACTGCGATCCCTAGCCCCCGCTATGGCTTTGGCTTCCTAGGCTGCCGCTTACAGGCATGTGCCACCATGCCGGGCCAGAACATTTTCTATTTCTATTATTTGCCAGTGAAATAATTTCAATTTCTGTTTTCAACTGTTGCTAGTCAGTATGAAACAGGGCGACAAGAAAGGACTTAGCACACCCTATCAAGTAAAGTGCTAAAAAATCTTCTGTCACATGTTTGGGGGTTCTCACGGTAGTGAGGGCAAAGAAGAGGCTTTGGGTACTTATTAGTAAAAAAAATTTCAGGTAAACAGCCTATAAATCTGATATCTTTGCACTTTTACAGAACGCTTTTGAAGCTGGTGGAAAAAATATTTTTTAAACTCTATTCACTACTGTCACATTAATTTTGGAAATATTCTTCCCACTTTAGAAGACTGCGATTCAAGTTTGTTCATGTTTGCCATTTCTTTGCACATATCTGATTTCTTTTTATTTCCCTATAATCAGCACCGATATCATATTTCCAAGGACTAATTGATTGTAAAGAAGAAAGCGGCTGGGCAGTTAACACTTCAGTAATCTACACTCTTTGTGCAGATCAGGATACTAAAAAGAGATGAGTTAACATAAACCTGAGTGGGCTGTTAACCTTTTTTTTCTTAGGGAAATGTAGATGCAATAACATTTCCAGCTGAAAGACTCATTCGAAGGTCCTAATGTTCAAGCATGCAAATGAAGCATTCTGAGGTGTTGTGTGAGGAAATAGAAAGAGGCTGCCAGGATTAGTTCCATGGATTTTCTTTATCATGTAAAACCTTAGCTTGGTGGCACTGGCCAGAAGCAAAGAAAAGCCATAAAGAAGATACCCAGAGAAAATGAATTCAACAAATTCTTTAGTAATAACACTGAGAAAAACAGAGTTAACTAGAAAGTCAGGCAATGGAATACACTTTAGCTTCTTTCATTTACAGAAATTCTAGCTTTCATATTGGGACATTTTTAAAAAATGCATTACCAAAATATAATCAGTTAAAAATACTAAGTTTCCCTTGGTTGAGACTGAACTTTATCACCCAGCTACCTGTTACTTTAAGGGGTTAGTTTATTGCATTATAATAGTGATAATTTAATGAAAGAAACAGGTACAGATTTTAAAGTTTTCCTTTTCCAGAGAGATTTTAAGTGCACAAGAAGTTTCTCATTGAAATTTGCCAAGTATTGTCAAGCTTCTCCTTCGGAACATGGGCTATCAAATTATTTAGTCATTAAGTGGTAGTGTCCTTCTGTGGTGTCTGAAACAGGGCACATGACTGCCTGAGAAACCACCACACCACATTCCTCAGGTTCAAGGTGACTGAATCCTCTCATGGTAACTGAAGAGGAAGAGACACCTGCACCTTCCAGATAACAGCAGTGCCCGAGGGACATTCTGGGTCCTTGCACCTTCCAGATAACAGCAGTGCCCGAGGGACACTCTGGGTCCTTTTACTTTTCATTGAGAACACAGAAGAGCTTTTTTTTTTTTTTTTTTTGAGACTAGGTCTCGCTATTTTTGCCCGTGGAACCGCTCTCGTTGCCCCGGGTACCACAGACTCAAGCAATCCCCAGCCTCAGCTTCCAGGTAGTTGGGATTACAGGCGTGCACCACCACGCCCAGCTATTTTTTGGAACTAAGTCTTGCTACAGGCCCCAAGTGGGACTCAAAGCGTGATCCCGGGCCCTGGCCGCTTCATAGGATGAAGCTTACAGGCATGAGCCACCGTGCCCGGCCTCAGAAGAGCTTCTGATTGACAATGTCTAAACCGCCTGGCACTCCTGGCACTCCCGGACCTGAGAGTGAAGAAACTCCCTACTCCCACGGGTCCCACATTCCTTTCCTTTTTTAATATCCTCTCACCACTCATGGAGGCAGCCTTTTTTTCAGTATTATCAAAGCTGTCCTCTGCCATCACTCAATAAAACACATGCTTTGCGGAAGCAAACTTGGGATTCAGAGTCGTGAGTGATATAACTGAGTCAGAATGGTGAAAGTCACCCAGGATCCACTTCCACTAGGGGCTCAGAGATCAGCCCCTGGGACCAAGGGGGGCCAGGCCCCAGTACTGACAGGAGTCCGAGTTCTTTGCTCAGAGATCAGGGTGTGTGTCCTCTCTGCTCCCAGGTGGCCACCCTGGCTATGACCACAACTGCTGCTTTCCTCATGGAACAGAAAACTGCCCACTGGAGGCAGCATCTACTTTTCTACCTCAAAAAGGTCAGTCACTGAAGGGCACCCACCAACAGGTGAGGGCATTGGCTCTCCTGTGCCAGGATGGTCAGCAGGGGCACAGCAGTTCTGACAGTGTTGAGGTTCCTCCTAGTTGAACTTGGGGAAAAGGAAGCCAGGGAGAGACTCTGGCCCCCTAGGGTCTGTTTCACTTACCTACTGCTCATGGGGCTGAGATACTGCTGCAGGTTTATAAAAGTTTAAAGAACAGAGGCCGGGCACGGTGGCTCGTGCCTGTAAGCTTCAGCCTATGAAGCAGCCGGGGCTAGGGATCGCGGTTCGAGTCCCACCTGGGGCCTGTAGCGAGACCTAGTTCCCAAAAAATAGCTGGGTGTGGTAGTGCGCACCTGTCATCCCAGCCACCTGGGAAGCTGAGGCTGGGGATCGCTTGAGTCTGTGGTACCCGGGCAACAAGAGCCTGCGGTTCCACGGGCAAAAATAGCAAGACCTAGTCTCAAAAC
>PVHY01019944.1:13213-26566 GCA_004024945.1 Uropsilus gracilis | reverse complement strand
AGCCATTCATCGGTTTTGGGGCATTTGGTTTGTTTCCAAATCTTGGCAGTTGCAAACAGCTGCAATAAACATGCGCGTACAGGTGTCCTTTTTAATTCGTGTTTTCATGTCCTCTGGGTAGATTCCCAGTAGTGGGATTGCTGGGTCAAACGGTAATTCTACTTTCAATTGTTTAAGGGTCCTCCCTCCACACAGTCTTCCTAGTGGCTGGACCAGTTTGCACTCCCACCAGCAGTGTTAGAGAGTTCCTTTTTCTCCACATCCGCGCCAACACTTGTTGTCCGTTTTATTTATATGGGCCAGTCTTACTGGTATAAGATAGTATCTCAGTGTGGTTTTAATTTGCATTTCTCGGATCATTAGTGATGTGGAGCATTCTTTCATATGCCTATTAGCCATCTGTATCTCCTCTTTGGTGAAGTGTCTTTTTAGTTCTCATTTTTTTGACTGGGTTTTTTGCTTTGTTTTTGTTGAGCTGTAGGAGCTCTTTGTGGATCTTTGTTGTCAGACCCTTGTCACTTGTCTAGAGGGCAGAAATTTTCTCCCAGTTGGTTGGGTTTCTTTTTGTTTTGTTTATTGTCTCTTTGCTGTACAGAAACTTTTTAGTTTGATATAGTCCCAGCTGTTCATGTTTTCCTTCATTTTTTTGCCAGCCACAGTTGTTTCCCAAAATGGATATCTGAGGTGAAATTCATGAAGGGTTTTGCCCAGATTTTCCTCTATATTTCCATGTGATGGCTTGGGGTTTTCTCTCCAAGACAGAACACAAGGTCAACAGCTGAAAGTGAGTTTTGTTAAGTGCTACAGAAAAGAGAATCTGTGTGTCATATCTGGGCTTCAAGGCAACCGATAAGGAATGGAATGGTCATACGTTGGAAGCTATCTCTTCCAGGGAATATGGGTAGGAAAGCAAAGGACAGTCTTTGCCCTTTGTCTCAAGGTAGGCAACTGAAGTGTAAATGAGAGCGCAGCAAGCTCACCCCGTGTATGAATGTGGATTATATAGAAGGAAGAGTAACTCCTCTGAGGAGGAGTTAGGCAGCTCCTCCTCAGAGGAGACTGAAATGACCGGGAGTGGCGTAAATAAAGGTGAGATGGTGTGCCCTCCAAGGGTGGCACAGCTTTCAAATTCTGTCCTGTATCGTAGTGGTTTTCAAGCCCTGCCTGTGTGGTCAAATCGCTGACAGAATTTGGATGTCCTGTCGGCCTGAAAATCGGGGCTTTCTCCTGAGGTGGTCTGTAGATGGCAGCAGCAGCATCACATCTTCTGGGAACTTGCTGGAACTGCAGAACCCCAAGCTCCGCTCCACCCAGACCTATTGGGTTAATATTTTTTTTCATGCTCCCCAGTTGATTCATGTGCCCATTAACATGTGAGAAACATGTGAGAAACGCTGGTCTAGAGTAGGGCCAGACACTTTCTGAAAGCTCCCACACAAGTTCTAACGTGCAGTCAGAGGTACATAAAAAGAGATGCCTCAAGATCGTATTAAGCTAAGTGGCAGAATCTCACAGTGTTCTCCATGCACCACAGAGTACATGTGACGACTGACCTGTCGTGGAGCTGACAGCAGTGCACTGACGTCACGTTATATGCACGGTTCTGTGAGACAGCAACAGTAGGGAGGGAGAGCTGGGGAATGGAGAGACGGAACTCCAGACCATCTCTAACTTCTTGTGAATCTTACATTATTTAAGTTAAAAGAAAACATTTTAAACTGAGAGCGAACCTGCCTCGGATGAGGAGCAGCTGTTTTCCATCATCATCCAAGAAATAACTAGGCACCATCATTCATTCGGAGAGAGCCATTTGAAGACGGAAAGCAGAGGGAAGGCTTGTGTTTGTGTTTGAGGAAAAAATTGTGTTTTAGAAAAATAAATCTGGAGGCAGTTTGGAGGACTGACTCACAACAACAACAACAAAAAAGATGAGTTTGGAAGCTGTCTCTGAGGTCCAGAGAGATGATAAGGGCTCAAACCAAATCAGGAGCAAAGGAAACGGAGCATGTTGGGGTGAAGCTGAGAGAACTGGGAGGTGAAGTTGATGGGATCTGGTGAGATTCAGGGCTTGTTGGTCTTGGCGATGTGTCTGCATCCCTGGGACACTGTCTACAATTCAGGTGCCTCAGCCCTTGCCCATGACCCTGCTGGAAAGGTGCCAAACGGTCCCAACGGGCAGTGCTGAGGGCATTAGGACCAGAGGTTCAGTGTGGGATTTGCAATCCCATCCCACTGGGCAGCGGGGGCTGGGGGGAGGCAGCAAATAGACGCAGGAAAGATGAGGAAGCCCACCCTCTTCCACTTGTTTAACATGGCATCAAACCAAGCTAAAATGTCTACATCCATAATCCTCGCAACCTCGCTATCTTCCCAAAGCCTGTCTGAACATTTTTTTCATCATTGTGTTGTCTACATATTTATGTGTATATATAGCTATATATATTTATATTACATCATTGCATTCCCCAGGGTTCTCCCTCCACCCTGTCACCTGTGAGCCTTCATCTCGATCTTCTTGTGCCCCTCCCTTCCCCCATTACTCCCTCCCCCCAACCCCACCCTAGCTGCTTGTCCCAGCTCTGCTGTCAGCTTATTTGGGGTTTTTCCTTTTGTTTGTTATCCCTATATCCCACCTGTAGGTGAGGTCATATGGTTCCTGTCTTTTTCTTTCAGACTTATTTCTGCTAATATGATTCCCTCCAGGTCCATCCATGTCATCACAAATACTTCATATTTGTCAATTTTGATTGCAGAATACTATTCCATTGTGTAAATAGACCACATCTTTTTCAACTATTTGTCAGTTTGGGGGCAACAAATAGATTTTTAAAAAGAAAACCTTCGATCAGATGATTGTATTAAACATAACTTGGCTTTTATTTTTTTTTAAACTTTCTGTTAACCACACATTTGAAGTATTTACACGAAGGACTCTTAGGGTGGCTGGGCTCAAAGCTTTATGATCCATATGAAATTCCCTGTCTTTCCTGCTGTTAGCCACTCTGCGGATTCTGGAAAGCCCCTCCCCACTTTCCTCCCATGCCCACCCAGGTCTGGCTCCAGCTGTGAGGCTCATCTCAGGATGCCCCCTGATGCCACAGGGGTGCACCGTCCCAGGTCAGCAGGTGCTTTGCATGCTCTGCACATCAGGACTTGGCTAGTAACCAGAACCAGGAGGGTGCTCAGGAAGGTGTGCGGGAGGGTGCACCATGCCCCCCAGGCCGCCAGGGGAGGCAACCAGTGGCTGGAGGATTGTCTTTCCCCGGGGGTAGCGACTGTTACCTCTCAGCTATCTCCCAGCTATGTTCTTTATCACAGAGCAGCACCTAAGTGCGTCCATTTTTCAAATGAACCCAAACTTAGTTTGAGATCTGCAGGCTGCTTTATATTGATTCTGGTAAAGCTACCAAAGCTTGGAGAAGAAGAGGGAAAGTGATAGACTGAGAATCCTTAAATCCCTTTCTTCCTAATTCCTTTCCGGAGATGATATATTAATATCTGCCTGTGTATTTCCTTGAGAACTAGTCTGGAAAGCGCCACTATGCTCTTTGTGTTTAAATTACACAGCAGCTCCACTTCTAGCCTTAAAGACGCAGATCCTTATAGAAGCCATCATACCTTTCCCACGTGTGCTGGCCTGTCTATCTGCTTTGTTTATGTTTTGCTTTGGTTCCCCCCTGAGGCTTCGGGAACCAGCTAGCACGTTGGCTTGCTAGCACGCCACCCTATAACTAGGTCTCCAGACACACGTAGGGAGGCTGTTATAATACCTGCCCTTATGCTCTGGCGAGCGATGAGACAGATCACAGTGGACAAGAGAAGACCTCGCCTTTATTTCTGGGGTAGGCATCCTGCGGGAGGTGATGCCTGCTCAAGGCTGGAGCCAAGCCCACCGCTCCTTCCGAGCCCAGAATGGAGAGTGGTGGCCGGGGCCGGCGAGCTGGCTGCTGACTAGGCAGCCCTTTCTCAAGCAGCTGCCGTTTCTTACCCCCGCTGACCTGCAGCCGTCTTTCCCCCAGTAAACGATGGGGCTTGGCAATCATGTGTCACATCAGAAAGGCATTGCGGAATCTTTATAAAATCCCTAAGCTGGAAACAAGATGTCTACCAACAGGAGAATGAGAACATAAACGTTTGCACGGTGGAATACAACATAGCAAAAAAATAAAAAACAGTGAATCGCTGATCTCCACAACACAGACGAATGTCCTGGGCCATGGGCTGAGTATGAGCCCGCGGACACGAGCCGGTACCCACTGGGTGTGACGTCACGCATCAGAAGCTCAAGAACGAGCAACACTAGTCACTGCTCAGAGATGTCAGAATAGTTTTCCTCGGTCGGGGTATGGCGGGTCTAAGGGAGCATCGCGGGGCCCTTCTGGGTGCCGTGGATGTCTTATACCTTGACCTGAGCAATGCTTATATGGCTGTGTGTCTATAGAACTCACCCAACTGGACACTGGATTTGTGCGCTCGCTGCATATACATGACACGTCAGTGGTGAAACGTATACGCACACGTACACACACGTTCAGAGGGTTGGTCTGCCTAGCCCAGCAACGCAGAGCATCCGGCCAGGTTGAGGACCCACAGCGAGAAACGCAGCCTGAATCTTGGCAAACGGAGCAGCTGCGCTTCACCGACACCCGACACGCTGCCATCATGGAAACTTTCAGCACCTGGACTGGCAGCACTGCGAGGCATGAAGGATTCGCCTGCACCAGCACATACTCCCTGGGCACATCACTGCCTGGGAAGGAATCCAGTGAACACATCAGCTGTCTCTCCCACACACCTACCACTGTAACAGCAGAACTCCAGAAATGTAAAGATGGGGACTCTCTTCCAACTTGGGCAACGTGCCAGCAACTGCTGTCAACAGAGAACACTGGAGTCTGAGACCTTACCTGCTGAGAAGTTACAGACGTATGCAAAGTGGCTGCTAACCGTGTCTCTGAGTGTTTTTTTCCAAATAGAGGAAAATGCCTGCTTGTCTGCTCATCAGCAAGAAAGATGAGAGATCTGTCATCTCCCAGTCTCCATCCCCAGCAGGCTGCAGGCCTGAGCTCTTCCGAAGGAGCTATGGGACATCCCTGTCATCCATGTCACGTGAAGCCACCCTGTGATTAGCCTTACACCGTCATGCAGAGGCAGGACTGTGCTCCGAGTGAGTGGGAAGGGTGGTTGACAGCATCCGGTCACCTACATGAACGCACTTACCAGAGCCACTTGAGGACTCGTTGCACACCTATTTGAAAGTTGGCACCGTCTTTTAAAAAAAAAAAAAAAGGAAGAAAGAAAGAAAAATCACTCCCATCAAAGACAGTATAAAAGCTCCTCACTCTACCTCCTAAGGGTGGTTTCATTTTATTTTATAGCTGCATACACAAGAAATTGGGGGGGTTGGCTTCAGGATTTGGTGTTTTGAGGACACTAGGGAATGCTGATTCCAGACGTGTTGAGTGGTTATCTTGGTTGGGGTCCCCCCCCCCCAAGCAGGCCTTGAAACAAGAAATCAAGGGCAGATATTTTATGCAGGAGGTAAGGGGAAGCCAGAAGGGGAGCAAGGCAAAGAGCCAGAAAGGGGAAAGGGCCTAAAACGGTCTGGCCAACAGCAGGTCCGGAGGCCACAGCCAAGGCAGTAGAGCACAGGGCCCCAGAGAAGCGCTGAGGAACAGCTTCAGTCACCCAAGAGTAAACCAACCTTGGGGAGAGAGCTGGGTATTTATATGCCAACTCCCATCTGTCATTGGTTGAAGTCTGCTCGCAAGAGGTGTTAATTCCCCAGAACTTCTGGCCTGCCAAGCAGATGGCAAAGTGGGCTCCCTGACAAAGAAGCGTGGGTGCTGGCATTTGAAGTCAAACAGGTGTGCTCTCAAGAGGTAAGGGCTAGAGGACTGGAGCAGGGTGCCAACTGCATCTGTGACAGAGAAACTGGAAGCACTGGGCCAAGAACTGCGCTTGCAAGGGCTGACTGCACTTTAGAAGCACACGTCCAGAAAAGAAGGGCCCGAGCAGCTTTGAGAGCCACACATCTCTAAGTCTGTGATTGACAGCTGGCACGTTAAGACCCAAACCTGGGAAATGCCGCTCAGATGCTTAATTGGGACTATGGCTCTAAGCTCTGACATCACATTCTAATACCCGGCTTACTCCCTGAAATCTGTAAAGGTGGAGACATCAACCTGCCTCCCTCAAGCCAAGTTAACTGCTGTGATTCAACCTTCCTTTTCCCGATGCCCTAGTCAGTGCGTTAGTGTTTTCTTCCATCGCTCTGCCTCCACTCACAAGCCTTCCAGATCCAGTTACACTGCTTAAAAAATGATCTTCCCCAAACACACCTCTGATTATCTCGTCCCCTGTTTAAAAGCATCCCTTGGCTCCCAGTTGCCAAGGACCAAGTTTGTCTTCTAAGTTGAGCACACAAGGTCTCATGTGATTTAGACCTTGCATGCCTCTTTGGCTTTTCCCTCTAGGTTCTTCCACCAGGCTGAATCAACTCCATCCCCCTGACATCCATCTTGGCCTCTGAGCTTTGCCTAAGATGTAGCCTCCGCCTGGTGTACTCTTTTCACCATTCCCCTCTGCACATGGTTATCTCCTCTTTTCAGGCCCTGATTTACCAGACACTTCCTCCAAGAAGCCTTCCAATGGTACCCACAAGTTGGTATAGTCACCCTTCCCTTAATATCTGGCACCTTTCCCATCTGAAAACTTGTTGCGTCTCTTCAATCGCCTTGTTCGTGGTACCTCTCATAGTTTGAACACTCTGAGGGCTCCCTGGAGGTCTTTATTCACATGGCTGGACATAAGATTTACTGATAGTTGACAATAAATATTCACTGAAGGTGAAGTTCCTCCCATATCTGGCCCCTGCCTCCTCTCCAATTCTGTATTTCAGTTTGCCTGCCACTGCGATAAACACACACTAACATACTAGACTCCCTATACCCCCAATGTACCCTTTAATTACTCCCATTATTGCCACTTTGCTTCACTTTGTGACTCACCTGTGTTAACCAATTCTGAGAAACTACCTAAAGTCTCTCTTCAAGACCTACACTTTTAGAGAGTAAAAACTATGTCATACATTCTTTATCTCCCCAGGGCTTTATATTAATGTCCATCAGAGTGTAGGCAAATAGACATTGCGTCCATGGTTCATTGTTATAATTGGTGGTGAAATGCTGAAACGTGGAAAACTTTCACTCCATGATCTGTAAATTTCCAACAAAGCAAAAATATTCCGGCCCCCAACCTGCCAGCTGTCTGAGACCCATCAAAGATGTCACATTTGTGAGCCTCCAAAAGTTCCATCAGCCAATCCTGTGAGCTCCTATCAGCATTAAAACGAGATAGAATTACCCAGAGTGTCATCTTTGGACATGATCACCATCTTGCCTCCTGGCTGCGTAAAGTCACACATCAGCGAGACAGTGAAGTCAAGGCCATCTGTCAATTCCAACAGAGACGCTGTGCTCAGAGCAGGTGAGTAGAATGGGCGAAAGGCGCTGGGGATTCACTCCGCCTCTGCAGGAAGGGAGAGAACTGGACCATGAGAGCTGCCTCCTGCGAAAGGTCAGGGCCTTGACACAGAAGAGCACTAAAAATGGTGGAGCGTAGGTGAGCGTAGGTCCCTGCAGCCTCCTTTCCTGGAAGCAGATCTAGTTACAGGTTAGCACCCCCTGTGGTAATCTAGGCTTCAGCAGCAGTTCAAGGTCTGCAAACCAAAGCCTGGCCATCTCATACCCACTTTGAGACATCAACAGACGAAGACACGTCAGCGCCCACGCCCTTGTGAGACACCCGTGAGAGCCTCCTGCTTTGCTGCTGCTGATCCACGTTCTGCTCAGCGCGCCCGTGAGATGAACACTGGCCTCGTGCAGCCTCGACAGCATTCCAGCTGATGCTCAATTATATGGTCACCCTCCCCAGCGACAGCCTTAGAAGTGAATCTCCAGATAGACATGACACCAGGTGATAGGTAGACGGAAGGTCATATTAGTCGCTATAAACTTGCCTGTATTTTTCAAAAAAAAACTGTTCCCCTCCAAAAAAAGAAATCCAACAAACACAAAGAAAAAACTCAAAGTGCTCTGTAATTAAACATGACACATAATTGTTTCGGTACCCGATCTCCTACCTAAACTGTTTCTCTGCTTTTGTGTTGTGTGTGTATGTGTGTGTGTGTATATATATATATATACATACATACATACATATATATACATACATATATATACACATACATATACATATATATGTATATATATACACATATATATGTGTGTATATATATGTGTATATATATATGTTATACTCTAGCTGTATCCATTTGTCTAATGAGATCAGCCATTTGTCTCCATTTGTGACAAGGCTGAATTTAATGTCATCTGTCTATTTAGGATGGAAATGATACGCGTGTAGCACAGTAGCCTTTGGGTACAAATGAAGTATCATTCAATGTCACCAAAGAAAGTGTAAGTCAGCAGGAAGAAGCAAGTGCTGAGGCCTCAGTTAGGACATCTTCGCAGGGCTTCTCGGCGCCAGGGGGACAGGATAGAGGGTGAGTGTCGCTGCCCTCGCAGAGCAGTGACTTCCTGGCGTGATGCTGCCTTTGGGGAGTGGCCGGCCCCGTAGCACCTCCAACTTCAGTCTGCTCTTTTGCAGTCAATCCCCAGATCGCCAGGCTTTTCCACTTACACATAGTGCAGGTGGTTTTCTCTCTCCTTCACGTGTGCTCTTGGGCTCCAGCTGGCCGTGTGCGCTTGTCATCAGCAAGGGCGCGTGGCTTCTCTCTGAGGTCTCTCTTGTCACCTCTGGCTCTGGCTGCTCCCCGCTCTTCTGTGCAGGTCAAGTTCACGGCTGCTCCTAGGCCGCTCTGTCACACCGCTCCCCCCACCCCCAGCTTGCCTCTGTCATTATGGCTCTTAATTCATACAGATGCCAACGACCATCACTTCAGAATGTGGCCTGACCATGCTTCAGCCAAACAGCCCAAGCAAGAGCAGCAGTACCCGGGGGGTGAAGTCTTGACTTTGCCAAAGGAACGCCCAGGAGGGACTGGTCCTCTGAGCCCAAGATTAGAATCGGGGCGATCTGGGTGGGGCGAGGATTCAGCATTCTTAGTGCAAAGTCCCATAACCTAGAGGCACTTACGGCCTCCCTCCGTTCCTTCTACCCCCCCCCCCCCCCGTGGCTCCCTTCTGGTCTGACAGGCCCAGGAGTCTAACGAGGCAGCTCACTGGGAAAAGGTGGGGTGGTTTCAGGCTAGTGGCTTGTCCTGGGATGCATAAATGCATATTATTAACCCCCTCTGCTCTTCAGTCACTCCATGGAGGGGTGAGCAAAGATCTGTCCCCTCTACATTTCAGGGACTACATTTACCAAGGAACAATTGAGGAAATCTGATCAGTGGCAGAAAAGATTTAAGGGGACCAGGCAAAACAAAGGGTAGAAATGGGGTATTCTTTATTGCTCACCGCCCTTTACTGGGGACCCCTCGTGTGTCGGGGATCCAGCCAAGCAGGTCCTGTACCACTGTCCCCAGAGGTGCAAAAACATTCCATTCTCGTTCGTCCCCCAGAGATAGCTGCTCTTAGCGCCTCCATTCTCAGATGAGGAAACTGGGGTTTGGAGAGAGCTGGAACAGCTTAGCGTCCGGGCTCACACATGTACTAAATGGCAAAGTTGACGGCTGAGCTGAGGCGGGCATTCTCTGCCAAGCCACACCACCAACATTAGCACCTCCCCAGAAGTCAAGGTCCTCAGCAAGCGGAGTCACAGAAAACAGTCATAACCTTGGCCTTGTGCTTCACGATCTGTCTGGATCTGGAAAAGAAGGTGGTGGCTGAGACCCACCTGACCGGTCTTTTAAGCCAGTAGCTTTGTTTGAGAAACAAATATATATTTCCAGGAAAAAAAAACAGCACTATCAGGTAATATATTCTTTTATGAATTACTCCAGTAAAGCTCATGGTTCATCATCCAGGAGTGTCGTTACCTTGTAATTAGGGGGAATCTGTTTTCCTGTTTCATCTTTCATCAGCCATAATTTTCATTGTTCCGAAGCTCGGTGCCCATAAGAAACTAAGTTCTTGGAAGGAAGAGAATGTTCATAGTTTTGTAGGTTTAACCTTGTTCTTTACTTGCAATTTCAAGTATTTCAGAAACGTGAGCTTATAGTTTTCCATCCCATAAATGGAAACTGCTGAAGTGTGAATCCAGCTGTAGGAAGGGGCTCACACGGTATTGTTTTCCTTTGTGGGGAAGGGAATGAGTGAGGACTGTCCTAGCCCAGAACTGTTAGCTTCTTCCTAAAAGTCCACCCTGTTAGCGCCCCACTGTCCCTTGGCAACAAATGCACATGGGGATGCCCTGTGCAGGGGTCTGGCGCCTGGGGGCTCACCGGGCTCATGGAAAGAAGGGGCCAGGAGGGGGGAAGGACAGACCCTCACTGAAGGTCAGCTCGGTTTTTTGAGCCTTGTAAAATTGCCACTGGTGCATCATGGGGGTTTCATATGGGCTAAGCCGATACTGAATATCAGCTCAGACACCATCTGTGTTCCTCACACTTAATCCTAGTAATGACGCGAGGAGGGGAGTTTCACCCCTGCTGTATAGGAACTGAATTCAATGCCTCGAGTTATTCACTTAGTTTGGGTTCTCCCAAAGGAGATGAGTCAAGAGCTAATGCAAGTTGCGGGTTTGGAGGCCCTAGGGAGAGAATGGCAACAGGAGGCGAGGAGGAGAGACAGAAAGGCACAGGGGACCGTAACCAGTCGCCCTGTGGGCAGTCGGGCCCGATCCTGCTAGGGATCTCTGGGGAACAGTGAAGAACACACAAGGCAGAATTACCCCACCTTGGTTGGGGACAAGGGAGCTGGGCATGTAGACATCAAATATTGTTGGTCCCGGGTGCAGGCAGCTCGGAATTGAGATTTATGGTGGTGCCCGAGTATTGCCAGTTGGGCTGGCATGCTCTCGAGTGGTGAGGAGACTGGGGGAGGGCCCAGCTGTGTCTACGACAGGGACTGTACAACTATGGCTACAACTAGCGTAGGGAGATTTGAACTTGGGGCATTCTGACCTCCTAAGTCACATCCCTCCCACGAAAGCACAAGATGTTGTCAAATCCAGAAAAGTTCAGGAGTTCCGGCAGACTCGGGAGCCAATTCTAGGGTGACACGGACAGCTCTGAGACAGGAACTCAAGATGTCCTTGCACATGCTTTTGCTGAACCCCGACTGCGGTTACATCGTGCAGCGCTCTCGGAGTTTGCAAGACACACGCACACCCACCACCTCATTTGGCACCTCATCGGCCCGTGAGATGGACCATAGTCCTTTCATTACAAGATCTCTCTGTGCATGTGTTTACTCCCTAACTATTGTTCTAGGAACTGTTCTGAATATTGGAGATGTCAAAGTAGACCAGACAGACAAACACGGTGAAATTCATACTCTAGCGGGAAAAGCGAAGGAGAGACACACATATACACAGTGTAGTGGTATAGCATGGCTGCTGTCAAGAGAACTCGAACAAAGGAAAGAGGAGGGTGATGGCAAGCTATGCCACTGATTTCAGTTAATGGAGTCGGGGAAGACGGCAGCTGATCAGGAAAGTGAAGGAGGAATGAAGACAGTCCGAGGAAGGACGATCATGGCAGAGTCAGTAGGCAAGCAGTAGGTCTACCAGAATGAGATCGGCAGGGACTCTGTACCATCAAGTCAGCTACAGTCAGGACTTAGGTTTCTGCTCTCAGAGAACCACTGGGCGATTCTGGCAGAGCAGTGGCACCACAGATGCTCTCAAAGGTCATTGTTTCTCTCCAAGACGTATGACCAGTAAGACCCAGAACCAAGATGGAAGTCTTCTGACTCCTGATCCAGTGCTCTTCCCACGGAGGTCCAGGGTCATTCTCCCTCAACTTGCATGTTTGTGGTATCTTGGTTTTCCTGTATGTTGGAGGGATTCTCGTACCCTCTTCACCAAAATGGCTGTTGTCCATTCCCCAGGCAGTGGGCTTCTGGACATCTCTCCGTCTGTCGGTCGATCAAATTTAACCTTTTCCTCTTTCCCCAGAGAGCTTGTCTCCTTAGTTATCCAACCCAACTCATGACCCACAACGTTGCTCACGCGGCCTAAGTCGCCCATGGAAGGCTAGTGAGCACGGTGGCAGGGAAAGATAACCACTGTAGCCAGGCAGTTCGAACTTGATGGGTTTCCAGGGTCTTCGTGATATCAAGGAAGTTTTCTGTAATTGAGACCAAGTGCAGTTTTCTCCCAGACTCTGCAAATACTGAGCTCTCAGCCTTGTGGCTGCCTCCACTGCTGTTTTTCCCATCCAGACAAGCATGGACTCTCCCAAGGGTGACACCGAGACACTGCAGTGTAGCTGCCTTTTGCTTCATCATTGCTGTTTTGTTTTTTTTTTTTTCTGAAACCTCAGATTGATCCACTTCAAATCCGAGCAGCATTGTTTTTTCCAGTCAAGACAGTAAAGACAAAACAGCCTGTTTGGGGAATTACCATGTGGGGCCATTTGGCTGCTTTTTAGTTTCAATACTCGTAATAAAGAGCGTTTAGTCTTGGGTAAAAGATGGAAAAAAACAGAAGCATTCCACTTCCCCGGAGCTGCACACTGCCACTGCATTACTGACAAAGAGAACCAGTTGTCTTCTGCCACTGGCGCCTGCTAACACGATACAAGGCACACAGGATGTGCATGTCGATAGTCACTTGTTGGCGACATCCACAACTCAGCTGGGGTGTCCTCCGAACATGTAATGTTTCATAGGCAGAATGATATTTCTGTTCACTTATTAAGGGATGACTAACTTGCTTTTGGCTGCACTACAAATGAATCATGGTAACAATCCCCAACTTGCGACTTCTGGTGTTCTGATGTAATGTATTTCTATTAAAAGAAGAGGAAAGAAGAGTGGGTGAGAGTGAGATCATGCAAAGACAGAACATAACACCCAGGGAGCTCGCGGAATTGATGAACTGCAGAGACCAGATCCATCCACTTCAAGGTGCTTTCTCATGTCCTGAGTGAGGAGAGCTTGCGTTCAGCTCCTAGTCACTTACGGTTGTAGCAAACGGACCCAGAACAAGACCTGGAGTTGGGAGGGATTCAGTGAAGAAACCATTTCATTTGGAGGTGAAAACCCAAGCTATTCCTTGAAAGCATCTTTTTAAGTACGTTTCGGTCCGTGTCACTTTGAAAGGAATATTTGGGAGTAACTGATAGAGGTTAGCAAGCCAAGCCAAATATACCACCCTTCTGAAATTGCTTGGATGTGCACAGCTTATTTGGAAGCAGTAGCAGCTGGGGGGGGGGGGGGGGGG
>PVHY01019944.1:0-13113 GCA_004024945.1 Uropsilus gracilis | reverse complement strand
CCCTCTGGGCAGCGTGAAGCAGCCCTCATCCTGCCCTCCCCCCAGCCCCCGCCCCCGAGCAGCATGTGCAGAAGGGGCAGGAAGGTGTGGTGGAGGATCCTCCTCCAGGACCACAGGGACGTTTCCCCCACTAGTCACTCTCCAGAGCAGCCCTTCTTCCCCCCAGGGCCCTCTGTGCTCTCGCAGCCCCTGCTGTCTGTGAGGAAGGCACGCATGTGCCAAGGAGAGGATTCAGTGCCTCCCCAGAATGGGCCATCACGCCAAGAAGGGACTCTCTTCCTTTTCCCGGTGAGCCTGTTCTCCATCCCCTGTGGTTATCTTGCCAGGCTCCGTCCACCCTCAGCTCTGCCATTGACCTACAAAGAACTTCCAGGTGTTGCAGAAGCCTACCTCAAGCGTCTGTAGTAAGTTTCAGATTGGTCTTTGCTCACTTTCTCTCACCAGGACCTGACTGTAGTTCGTGGATGTCACTCATCTTAGAATCGTCTCGTGTAAGAACCCAAAGGGTCTGAGCAGTGATTAGCTGACAACCTCCTTTTTTCCCGAAGAGTCTGCGAGCTGGAGAAGGGTCTCTGGCACACGGGTAGAGGCCACAGAAGCCAACCTTGAAGCCAGAACCTGCCCCTCGGCTTCAGCTGTGCTCTGTGGCCTTTGCTCGCTCTCCGTAAGCCCGTCTCGGAGAGGTGGGCGTGGGCAAGGCAAGCCCGCAAACTCAAGTCCAGTCCCCGTCAGCACCTGCGAACACCATCACGTCGTCCTCCCCTGCGTGGGATGGGGGGGGGGGGGCTGCCTGGGGTATTTCTGCTCGCTACGCTGGGCGCCGGGCTCCGAGGCAGGGCTGTGCCAGGCTTCCAGGTGCTCGGTCTTGCCCACGTCCTCTTCGCCCACCCCGCAAAGGCTGCGTTTGCGTGGGGCCTGGTGCGGAACGAGGTCTGATTAGGATCCTGCATCTTCCCTTTACCCACCGGGTCATCTGAGATGCGCCATGAATACGCTCTCGGCTCCGGCTGGTCCACTTAGGAAATGAGGGTAATGATTTAGCTCTTTCCGACGGCACCGGATAGATTTTTCACACTGCACAGAAAGCGCTCAGCAGGTTAGCGACTACTGCTGTTACCACTCTGAACCGGAAGGGTCACGGGCACTCCGGGTCACGGGCACAGAGACGGTGACGATGCAGGCGGTTTGTCCAAAGTCTTAGGCTGAATCTCAACGTTCAGCTTGGGCCCCTTTGGCAGTGAAGGCAATAGTAAAAAAAAGCACGTGCCGAGGATGGACGTTGGACTGGCCTTCACTGGTCCGAAGCGCTCGTGTTGTCCCCCCAGAGGGTCATCCCTTGGTTTTGGATGCTGCAGTTTGTGGGGTTTTCCATGTGAGAGCGCGAGCGTGTGAACGTCGGGGAAATTACCCTCCTGCTGACAACACGGGAGATGGGATGAGACCCCAAAACACAGATCCTACACTGATTCACAAGGCCGACTCAGACCATGTTACAGGCCTGATGAGGGTCTTCTACGTAGCTCAAGAATGAGGATTAAGGCCGGGCACGGTGGCTCGTGCTTGTAAGCTTCAGCCTATGAAGCAGCCGGAGCTAGGGATCGCGGTTCGAGTCCCACCTGGGGCCCATAGTGAGACCTAGTTCCAAAAAAAAAAAAAATAGCTGGGCGTGGTGGCGCATGCCTGTAATCCCAGCTACCTGGCAAGCTGAGGCTGGGGATTGCTTGAGTCTGTGGTACTCCAGGCAATGAGAGCCTGCGGTTCCACGGGCAAAAATAGCGAGCCCTAGTCTCAAAAAAAAAAAAAAGAATGAGGATTAAGGTCGCCATTTTCTTGCTTACGTGAAGCACAGATTCTGGATTCCGTGAATCCATCTAGGAACATCCACTAATGCCTCCACCGTCTGAGCGGGGCTCCCTCAGGAAAGGAAATTAGGGCACCCCAGGTGCTACTCAGGTAGACGTGGAGTTAACACAGGCATTGTGTCCGGCCGTAGCTCTGTGGATGGTCAGGAGTGGCTTTTGTGGCTACTTGAAAAGTTGTCATAAGAGGCAAGGTCAAGGCCAGGCATGGTGCTGCGTGCCTTTAATCGCAGCGCATGGAGCGAGGCCAAGACTGGGACTCGCTTGAGTCTGGGACTCGCTTGAGTCCGAGGGTTCGAGACCCGCCCGCGACAACATAGCGAGACCTGGTCTCAAAAAAAATCGCTGGGCGTGGTGGCGCGCGCCTGTAATCCCAGCTACGTGGGAAGCTTGAGGCTGGGGGTTGCTTGAGTCTGTGGTACCCCGGGCAACGTGAGCCTGCGGTTCCCTGGGCAAAATAGCAAGAACTAGTCTAAAAAAATAAAGAAGCAGCAAGGTCAGAAGTGAGGCATTTCCAAAGTCAAAGAAGGGAATCGCAATTCTCCTTTCCCTGTCTCACTATGCTCTCACCTCTCATCCCACCCCAGAATTCTACAGACTCCCCCCCCCCAGGTGGGTGGCCTCAGGCAACACCCCCTCCCTGCCTGCTTTGTCATCCAGCTTGCCTCTGCCACTCAGAAGCCTTCTGCCCACCTCTCCATCAGACATTCAAAGCAGCTGCGTCTCACAGCAGCGCTCTACTGAGTTGTACCTTCCCTCTCAGACTTCATGAAGGCCTCCATTTGCGACATTACGATCGGGTGGGCTAGGGGTTCACACAGGTGTGCGGGCCCAGAGGTCATGGCAGGTGGATCTGCGGAGCTGGCAGATCGGGCAGCAGCTGCCCACCGAGCAGGGTCTGGTCATCTTCGAGAATGGATGGAAAATATCCCCTGGCTCTAACTGGGATCAGCCCTGGGCTCAACACCATCTTATTTGGCAATCTTCTGCTCTTGGCATATTTAGTAATCACTCTAAGGGAGATTTATGAGACTGTCCGTGGGGCAAACAATATACTGAACGTTAGGCATCTGCATGCTTTCAATACCGTTCCTTTTCTAGCCTGTTCGGAATCTTCGCTCCTCAGTGTCTGCTAACGCTGATCAGAACTCTCTAAATTCCTCTTGGTTCTTCTTCCTTCCACAATAACCTTTTGTATTTTGAAGTGTTTTTGTAGTTAGCTCTTTTCATCAGAATTCACTGAGCCACAGTTTAAAACTATTGAAGCTATTTTGCTCATCATTAATCCTGAAGCATCAAAACAAAAACTGAACACATGGTTGGAGTTTTGTTAAGATAGTCTCCTAGGTTTACCTGTGGGATTGTGCGCGACGCGCACAGGCAGAGGAGAAACTCTTCCAGACAAATCAAATGTAATAAAGCGGTCCCTGGAACTGGGTTGGTGCTCACGGGGAGATGGGGGGGGGCACTGAGAATTAGGAGCAACAGCTCAAGCCCTGCGCTAACTAAAGGACTTTGCCAGCAGGTGGGGCCTCGGGTATTTTCAAAAGCATGATAAATATGCCACTCACCCTGGCACATGTCTTCAGCAGATAATCCATCCACAGCAGATTGAAGAGAAGATAGCTCAGGGTTATGGAGACACTCAGGTTACGGTGGTCAACTTCATTTCCGTTCCGTATGCCACGCTCTTCCCCCTGCACCGGCTAGGCTGCTGGGGCCAGCTCCGCTCTCAGGAGAGGCCAGGCAAGCTTGGCACGGCCAGGATGCCCTGGCTTGCCTTGCACTCTGGCCTCCGTTCGCAGGCTGGCCACCTTGCAGAGACAGAAGGCCTCATTTTCTCAGACTGTAGATTACGCGAACCGCTACGTAGCTGAAGTCGAGCAGGTGTGACTTCTGAAGGCTGGGACAGTGAAGGCACAGATCCAGCAATGAGGTGCTGGCAGGAACCTTTTTTGGGTGTCTGGTGCTGCCAACGTAGAGGGGCATGAAGAGGGGCAGGGAGCCCTGGCTCTGGACGCAGGCTGCCTGAGCGAGCAGGGCTAGCTGGCTGTGTGTGTGACCTGGGGCGAGTCACCTGACTCCTCCCGTCTGTTTCCTGCTCCGTAAAATGAGGCTCTAGTACTTTCACCTACTTCGGAGTGTCTCCTGAGACCCGAGCGATGCTCCGCCTGGCCTGTAGAGGGGGCTGCTAAGTGAGCGTTTCCGCCCCCCCTGTGCCCTTCCAGCACAGGCGTGCGGAACTCGGCCATGGCAACTTTGACTGGGGAAAGGTATGTTGAATACATCCCCCCCTCCCCTGTGCTCCTTCAGCAGATTCCCACATATCCCAGCCAGGTTCTTGCAATTGCAGCCTCCTTCCCACCTGAGGAGACAAGGGGAGTGCAAGAATATGAGGGACGTGAAGGGGAACCTCTTCTCTCTTATGGCACCGAGTGACTGAATTGGCATAGGACACCAATGAGCGTCCGCACAGCTCAGCCACAAGGGGTGGGGCGAGAGAGGACTCTGTGGAATTGCAGCTTAGGTCACTGCTTGCATCACATTTTCAAGAGGGAGGACTGAATGCTGGGCCTGAGCAGATCTTCAGATACCTACAGGCCAATGGAGTCACAAAATGGAAATCATGCTGGTATTCTATGCCAGCGTGATGTCCTAAACATTAGCTATGTCCCAATCCTTGTGGAAACCTAAATTCCTCAGGCCCCAGAAGTTCTGACTGAGATCTGAGGTGGGGCCTGGCAATTTTCGTTTTCGACAAGCTCCCAGGCTGTGCTGGTGCTGCGGGCCCAGGGACCACACTGCGAGGATGACTTGTCGTGTGTGTGTCATGCAGCCTTACTACCTATTTCGACGCTAAGGGTAGAGATGAGATGCATGAGTGTCTCCCTGCGCCCTCCCCCCCCCCCCCCCCCATGGAGCTATTTGAACCCACAGAGCAAACAGCACTTCTGAATGTCTTCTTTTTGGTAATAAACACTGACTTTCGTTTCTCCCCCACAGTTGCATGCTGCTGTGACCAAGATCCAGGTGCCAAGGCCTGGTTTTAATTACACATTCGCTCACATATGTATCCTGAATAACGATAAGACTTGCATCGTGGACGACATTGTGCATGTTCTGGAGGAGCTAAAGAATGCTCGGGCTACCAACCGGACCAATTTTGCCATCACCTACCCGATCACTCACCTAAAGGATGGGCGGGCAGTGTACAACGGGCACCAGCTCGGAGGCGTCACCGTGCATAGCAAAGACCGAGTGAAATCCGCAGAAGCCGTCCAGCTCACCTACTACCTGCAGTCAATCAACAGTCTTAACGACATGGTGGCCGAGAGGTGGGAGTCCAGCTTCTGCGACACCGTCCAACTGTTCCAGAAATCCAACAGCAAAGTCAAAATATACCCTTACACGTCCTCGTCGCTGAGGGAAGATTTCCAGAAGACCAGCCGCGTGTCCGAACGTTACCTGGTCACCAGCCTGATCCTGGTGGTCACCATGGCCATCCTCTGCTGCTCCATGCAGGACTGCGTCCGCAGCAAACCCTGGCTGGGTCTGCTCGGGTTGGTGACCATAAGCCTGGCCACGCTCACCGCAGCCGGGATCATCAACCTCACCGGTGGGAAATACAATTCCACCTTCGTGGGAGTCCCTTTCGTCATGCTGGGTAATTACTGTTCTTCGTTTTCCTGCTCCCTCCTGCTCTGGTGGTGACTGGGTTCGTAAAAGGCAAGGGGTAGGCCGCTAACAACTTGGTTTCATTTATAGAGTCTTTCTTTTGCCTGGAAGGCCTGAGACCAATTCTGTCAGGAGCTGGTTGGCAGCGAGAAGCTGCCAGAGCCAGCAAATGTGCCAGAAGCCCCGGGGCCGGGTGTGGGCCGTTTCCCCACTGAGTAGCAGGCTGGTATGCAGCAGATAGGACCCTCTGTGCCCCAGTGCCCCAGGTTGGACTGCCCCAGAAGCAGACCCTGCGATAAGGAGGGTTATTTGCGACAAGGAGTTTATTTGCCAAGCGAATCCATGAAGACCCAGTATGGGAG
This sequence comes from Uropsilus gracilis, assembly GCA_004024945.1. Lineage (NCBI taxonomy): Eukaryota > Metazoa > Chordata > Mammalia > Eulipotyphla > Talpidae > Uropsilus > Uropsilus gracilis. The sequence continues at coordinate 7,217 of PVHY01019944.1, read as the reverse complement.
CAACACAGGAAGGAAGACCAGTGGGGGGGGGGTGAGCACGTTACTGCTACAGGCCCCTGAGTTCCGTCTCCCTGGGGACCTTTGAGAGACCTCCGAGAGGGTGGTCCTGCCCAAGAGGTGAGGAGGCTAGAAGCTGGGCGACAGACTCAGGAACCCTGTAGATGACTCATGGAGGGCGCTCCCCAAGTCCGTAAGGCCCCAGCACTTCCCAGAGATGACCTAGCACACTCCCGCAGCGCCAGAATCCCTCAGGAAACCAGCGTTGGTAGTAAGAAGCCTTCAGTGAGCACAAGAAGGGTGAGTGGGAGGCCACATGGGTTGGGCACTGACTGTCTGCTTCCCTCAGTTTACCCCCTCCCCTCCCCCCACGGAGAGTGGACGTGAGCGTCACACAAGCCCATGATAAATGTGCAAGAACTTTGAGAGCAGCAGCTGAGAACAGGAAGGTAACTTGTTTCTTTCCTTGCTCTGAACTCAGGAGAATGTTTGGAAATCATGGGGTGAGAATCCCTGTACGCTCTCTCGGGAGCTGCGGGAATTTCCTGACAGAGCGCACGGGCAGAATGAACCCGCAGACTCATAATGTGCCGTCAGCTGCTCGGTCCATCTGGCATGGACCACGGCAGCCCCAGCAAGCCTGATGGCAGGGTTCTTCTGGCCCGCAGATTCAAACGGCTCACTTTTTCCCTTGTCTGTGGCAACTTCTCCTCAATTCATTTAGCAAAATTAAAATGTCATTTGGAATCAGATAGTGACACAGCAAATGAAGTGGCATCTTTCACTGACTGAGAAATAACTACGGTCGAGTTCATTAGCGTGCCCTTCTGCCCTGTTCCGGGGGAGCAGAAAGGCGAAGAATTTCCTTGGGAAATCTCAGTCGCGTTATGGCTAGATTCAATAAGCAGGGTTGGCGAGGCAGCGGAACCTTGGAATCACATGCTGCCCTCGATGCCCTGTGGCCTGTGGGAACCTTGGAATCACATGCTGCCCTCGATGCCCTGTGGCCTGTGGGAAGTCAGACTTAGGCGGTAAACGCGGGCGAGTACATTAGTAAAGAAGCGGGGCACTGTGCGGAGACCGCGAAAGCTGAGAATTTACCAGATCAGTTTACTCATCGCTGGCGAACACAGCAGAGAAGGAGGCTGCTGTACTTCCTCCTGAATTCAATTAGTGAAAGAGGCAGCATAATTTGCCTCTTTAAAATAGCCCCCAACCCCAATGTGGGTCGACCGTGGAATACAGACCGGCCTCCTGAAGAGTGAGTAGGACTGGGTACTGGCTTCCACACAGGCTTGAGTCAAGGTTTAAATTAAGAAGCTTTGCTCATCATTAGTCACATGCTTGCCTTATTTTTTTAGCTTTTCGTTTGAGAGGTTTTTGTTGTGATCCTGTTTGTGGGAGGAATATAAACAAGGAATAAGGGGAGAGCGGAGAACTGAAGACAGACAGTAAGGTTCATAAGGTGAGCAAGTGAACTCAAGGTAGGCTACGATATTTGAAACGTCCTAAAAACTAACTGAATTGAGTGAAATGAAATTCCACTATGGAAAGCTTCTTAGAATTAAATTTTCCAGTACAATCAAATAGTAATATTTAAAACATCTTCGATTTCACCCAAAAAGTCCATTTTACTAAGTAAAGTAAAATTAAATTTTTAATATGCATTAAAGTTAATTATATTACATAATATTTTAAAATTCTGTGCTTTTACTTAAAAATCAACATCAAAAGGAATATCCCAGTTAGTACAGGTGCAGGGAAAGATGCTGTTCCCACGGGAGTTCTTGGAAAAGCCAGTCCAGAGATAGTACTGCCCAGACCCTCAAAGACGGCTAGCTCTGCCCTCTTAGTCAGAGTTCAGTTCAGACAAACCTGGCATTTGTGGTGAAAGAGACCAAGCGCTGCTGGTGCCCAGCACCCCCTGGATTGCAATTTGTGAGGAATGTTCCACGTATTGATTTGATGACCGTTTTCCCCGCTGACAAACAGTGTGTGACCTTTCTGTGCATTTTCAGCCCCAAAGGGATGTCAGATTACTTAGTCACAACATAAAAGGAAACTACGTGTTTCGGTAGCTGAGAGCCATTCGCAATAAATGCCTGGCACCATATAATAGGTGCCTCCTATGCTGGGGATCCCCACAGTGCCTGCATTTAGGACGGCTGCCCTTCTTTCTGTATTTCTCAGATGAAAGTCTTCATTCTTTGCATTTGACTGTAGAATGAAATATAAGCAAGAGGATGTCTGTCAATAGGACACGGAGGACCGATGTTTATCTGTCTGATGACTGTTCCTACAGTACCAATGCATAGTCCAAAGACCGAGAAGAGATGCAGTGCTAAGGGTTTTGCATGATGGGTCGATAAATTGCCCAAGTTTTAAACGTGTCTGTCTCTAACAGAGAATGGTTGTTTCAAGATTTAGATTACTCCTTAAATACAATATTAAAATTTTAAAGTGGATAGTCTCATTTATAAGGAAAAATACCTTAGAAAAAGTCTGGAATACAGACCTTTCCCTGGCTGACAATAGGTCCATAACATGATAAACAATATGGATTTAAAAGTCAACAAGTTAAACATTCTCAGTGTGACGCCGGTCACATTAGGCCAGATCCAGCTAAATGCCAAGATGGCAGTAGATTTTAGAATGGAAAATTTTAAGACCACATGTGTCAAGCAGCATTAATCTGACTAAATTCCAGAACAGGAAAGAGTCTGGATAAATTCTGAGAGTTCACCATAAGGGGACGTGATTTTGTATTTCTAGCCAAAATGATACGTGACATCTCTGGCAATAAGACTATATCCTACACAGATGAATCACTTTGGCAATGATGTAAGCTTAGACACATCATGATTTAAAATGTTTTAATCAATGTCATGCATATTAGATGATCCCACTTCTGCCAAAACCCCTGTCCACATGAGTCAGATGAATCTATTTAGAGCTGAAATCCTTCAAGGTTTAGAGGATTATAAATGCTCATTGGCATTTCTTAAATTACTACAATTTGAAGAAGATCTTATTTCATCCATCCATACCCCTTATACAAAAAAAAAAAACCCCAGTATCCTTTCCTTCCAAACTAGATTGATGGCAGGTATGAAGTATTTGAAAACATGACACTCATTTAAATATGTTATGGCATTTCCTTTAAAGGATGAGGATTTACACCACTGTCCTCCAGTTGGATATAATTTAAGAAACTGGCATAGGTTTTTCAATGTGGAAGCTCTCCTTATAGGCTTAATATTTTACGGAGAAGGAATGGAATGTTGACGATTGTAAAAGAGAACAGAAGGAAGGTTTGCTTTCTTCTTAATCTGGAAGGCTTGTTGCTTCAGGCATGCTCTGGACAGCTAGAAAGGGAGAGCTGAAGTGGTGAAGGACAGATTGGATATTCGTTTCTATATTGGAATCTAATTTATTAGGCTTTCTTTGCATTTATCAGGACACAAGAACTGTAAAAATTAAATGAGTTGAAAACTATTCTTCACGTCCCTTCAAAATGTTTGGGATTCTGAGGTGAAATGCCAGATCCAGAGCACACTCTTTCGTCTGAATTAGCTAGCCAGGCCCCTTAAATCCAAGCACAGGAAAGGAAAAAAGGATGTAGGAAAGTTCTAGAAGGAGAATAATAGCAGGGATATTTGGTGTCTATAGTGTATGTGACAGGTACCCGAAGATCAGGTTCAGTTCTCTAAGAACTCCTCATTTGGAGCCACTTGACTTATGATGCAGCATATAGAGCTCATCTTTATAGAGGTAAAAGTTCTTGTGCATGGGATTTAATTATAATAGTAAAGTTCAAACCACAGAAAATTTCCAGTATTCAACCATTTTTACCTACAAAATTGGTACCAATATCTGATCATTTTTGAACTGAAAAAATAGTAATGTCTTATTCAACCTAATATTTACTGATGCATCATTTGCAAAAATATGACAATCGTAAGCAACAGTCAAAGTAGATTACAATACTGTGGAAATACTCTGCCTAGATATAAATCACTAGGCTCAGTAGTTTCTGGAAGAAATTGGTTTAGATGGGTTTTGATACCCCCATTTTGTGTGTCTGATTTAAAATAAGAAGTAATTCCATATTATCTCAAATATTGTTTCTTGAGCTTTTTTTTAACGGCCACCATAGGAATAATTTACAAGGACATTGTATCATCTAGTTTTCTGGCTAATTCCACCTGGGTAGGGAGAAACAGGTTTGGAGAGATGGAACCAAACAAGCTGCATGGTTATAGTTTTAGCCAAAAAGGAAGTTGAGAACAAGATGAGGGGGCAGGCCCAGGAAGGCAGAACTCAGGCAAAGGAAGGCTAGGGTGCTCCTCTTCCTCACTGTCCTCCAGGTGGTCTGGCCAGCCAGTCTGGGGATCGGGGAGCAACAGAGTCCACAAAGGCTGGACAGCACGAGGCAGCATCAGGACACTGAACTGGTAAGAATTAACCATGAGCAAACACGTAGTTTGGTGCTGTGCTGTGACTAGTATCACAGGAAGTCACTGATGGGGCCAGATGGTCTTGACCACATGGGTCTTCAGGAGTCCCCAACACCAGGAGTTTCACAGCCACTGTCAGGGAGACCCCACATTTCATCAAGGTGCCTCACCAGACAAGAAGCAAACTGTAGGTAGAAACTAAAAGGGGGATTCTAGCCCCTTCTTGGCATCGACTGGCATAGCAGCCTTTCTGTTTTACTTCCCCAGTAAATTTCAGCCTGTGATTCATTTTGTGTGTGTGACATGTGTGCATAATATATGCAGTATCACCTATACTATATATTATCTAATATATATTATGCAGTAAGCGCATGCATGTATATATGTCCTTTGCATGTTGATAACATCTACATTGTTGTAAATATTGCTTAAGGTATAATGCATAATATAGATTCACACATCTCTGTCAGTATATAAGATGTATTTTAATAGGCTATGCCCTACACTAACCTGTTTCTATACTGCATGTCTTCCATCTGAAAAGATACTATACAACCACCACAGCATCAATAGGCCAGATCTGTAGACACTGACTTTATATAGTACACATGCTCACACACTCACAGTAACCAAATGCCTTATCTTTAAACAAGGGAAAGGCACTGCAAATTCACTTCCTGGGACTTTATTTGCAGCGTTCTAGCAAAGAAAAGTCATTTCTCAGATTAAAACCCAACGATGTGATACAAATTACCACAGTGTGACTCGTCCCTGCTAGTAGGAATAGACACGGACGTTCACCCTGATGTGTCCGTGTCTGCAGACACCGAGCACACGGCTACTCTCACTCTTAACTGACGCAGAACAGGCTGTGATAAACCAAACAATCCAGCAGAGAAAGTCAACGTTTATAACTTTGCAAAGTGTCGATGTAACCCAATTAGTGAACCGCTCCCTGCAAATAGCTATTACTCAAACCCAGACATGTAGAAACTTTAAATTTCTCCTAAAAAAAAAAAAAACCCACAGGAAAATCATGAATTTATATGGATGTAATGGAAAGGAAAACCTTGTATAAGACAGGAGCTACTTGGTGACGCTCATAGAATGAAACGTTTTCAGCAGGTTCTGTTCATGCATGCATTCACCCTTCTGTATGGGTTTTTGGGAAGAATGTTGAAATTTCATTACCATGTATGAAACTTGACTCTACATAGGCACACTTCATCATCTCCTGCTATTAAATGCTTCCACACTGAAACTTAGAGAACATATATCAGCAAACCTTCCCTTTCACACCTCTTCGTCTTCTCAGCCACTTACTACTTTTAGGTACTTGGGATGAGAAGCCCCTGCTAGAGTGGAAAGGACCAAAAGGATCACCCAGAGAAACTGGCCGCTCCATTGGGGCTGTGTGTGCTGGGGAAGGCAGGAGAATCTGAGCATGAACCAAAATATGTTGTACAAAATCCAGACATCCAAAGTAAATCAATTTGCCTGTGATTATTCATTGACGACAGAAAATAAACGAGTCACCCGATTTTCCAGAAGCATACTTACTGGGCAAAATTAGGTTAACTCTCAGCTATTTGCTAGTGGATGCCTTCCGTAGTGGATTATAAACAACCCTGAAGGCTTAGGTTAGGCCCCAGAAAAGGGTGTGGGTGAGAGGGAGTGTTCCCGAGACTCCTCCCGAAGAACTGGAGGCCTCTCCACCATCAGTGGTATTTATCAGCGGTGCTGCTTTTCCTCTTCTTGATGAAAAAGCCTGAAAGTGAAATGCACAGAGATAGAGAATTATTTGGGAGAGAAGGAAAATGATTAGCTTGAACCCTCTGGTACTGGATTTTACCAGAGGACAACCCCAGAGTCTACTGCTCATAAACTTTAACTCACACCCCTGGTGGTACAAATTCTCTCCGAACATTGGTGAAGACCTCCACTGCGCTTACCCTGGGTCCTGGTAGGAAGTCCAGGTGGCCTCACAGCATTCACTGTGAATATTTAGAGTGCGGACCTATGTGTGTGCGTGTGACCGTGGGCATGTGGCAATACTGACATGCCGTGAACCCAGAAACAAACATCATGAATGTGCTTTTAAAAGATCAGTGACCACTTTACCAGCCTCTGTCTTCAGAGTCCATGCCCCTCCAATGCAGAGCCCTGGCTCCCATGACCACCCGAATGCCTCCGGTCACCACCAAGGGCTACATCTGGTTGGCACGTGGTCTTTAGGTAGCTCCCGAGTGAGCACTGCGATCAGGGGGTCCTTGTGAACAGCCTTGGAAAACTGGAGACAGAACATGGCCCTGGTAAAGTGATGCTGTGCGCCAGCAAGCCTCAGTCAGACTGTACAGAGAAGCTTACAGAGCTCCTCCAACTTCATAGAGAAAAATGTAAACCAGAATGTAGACAGCAATAAATTTGCTTTGAAAGCACTTTTTTAAAATGGGGAATTAAGAACCAAACTTCAGAAAAGTAACTTCAGTCCACTTGCAGTACTTGTTTACCTCCGTCTGTAAGATTTGCTCCTGGAGACTGTTTGCTCGACCAGCCCCAAAGTTTGGAATGATGGATGCGAGGGACATTGAAGAAGGGAAGCACCCGCTGAGAGCGGAAGAGGAACAGAAGCTGCAGGATCTTTGTTCCCTGCCTTTCCCTGATTTCCACAGGCAGTTTCTGCAGTGTGTGAGACATGCAGCCAGGGCTGGCTGAAGGAGAGCTGGGAAGAAGTCCCTGTGAAATCCTCCGACCTATAATCTC
>PVHY01019943.1:0-26486 GCA_004024945.1 Uropsilus gracilis | reverse complement strand
CCAAACAACCAACAACTGAACATCAACTTAACCAACCAACAAATTGCAGAAAAATGGAAATTGAGTGACTGGAGGGGGGGATACAGAGGGGGGGATATGGAGGGAGGAGGAGGGATCAATTAATGCACAATTGTGACAAATCAATAAAATGAATTAAAAATAAATAAATAAATAAATAAATAAAACCAATAATGATGAAAAAAAAAGTTATTCTATTTTCAAGGTCTTGTGCACTAGAATATGTTCTGTCCTGATAGCAGAACCCAGTCAGAGTGGGCAGGTATGGAGGTCTCAGGTTTCCCTCACCCAGCCCTCTGACAGACTTTTTCTGACCCTCAGCATCCTCTTCTGAAAAATAGTACTAATTTTCCATCTCCATCTCACTAGTCCCTCCAAGTTGTTTGTGATGTCTACTACAATAATGCTTTTTTTTTTTGCTACAAGGCTATAAGTGATGCACATGGAAATGACTATTTTTATTACTACTCAGAATAAAACTATCCCAGGACCCAAAAGAATTAATTTGTTTTTGGCCAAACCTCATTAACTGATTGTCCTAGTTTATGCTTTATGGAAATAGTGGACTTATTATCTATACATGCTCAGTGACATCTATACAGTTCTTAGTACTTTTGCTCCCCATGCACAATAGCACCAGGAACCACATATGTGACTGTACGTGAATCCAGCCTGTTACATGCTCTCAGCAGGCCTGCTGGAGTTCCCTCCTTATTAAAATTTCTCTTAAAGTGATACATTTATTTGACTTATTAAAGAGCATCAACTGAGTCCCCTCTCCCCTCCCCCCGGAAACGGAGGTGGGTGGGACCAATCCAGCTTTGTGTAGCTACAACCAGGATGGCAGACAGAGGCCCCGGGAACTCACTGCTCCAAGCTCTGCCCTGTAGTTATCAGAGAGGGAAGAGAGGAGAAGAAAATGATCTGGAATTTTTGAGGCATACATGAATTTGAGGAGTGGTTAGAATTCGAGGGCACACATTTGTTTTATTCATCTCTGCAGCCTGAGAACTTACCATATGTCTAGTACAGAGTAGAAGGTCTTAAAGGGAGAGAGTGGGATCAGAATGAATGAGTGAATGAATGAATTCTAACTCCACCACTGTGTAGCCATATGAGGCTCAATTTATCTACAAATAGCCATTTGAAGGTTTTGCTAATAACAAAGCAAAATCTTATCAATGAAGCCATAGCAAGGACTCGAGTACATTACAGCAATGTGGTTTCTTTTTGGTCTTTCCTGGGTCGATTTTCTTTGAAATCAGGGAAGGGGAATAGACAGAGATGACCCAGACATTGATGCTGGAGGGTCCTGTTGGCTGCTCCTCGTGGAGAAGCAGGTCAGCACATGAGCCTCCTCATCTGCAGATGTGTAGCTTATCTGAGACAACCCTGCTTGTGAAACATTGGTCAGTGAGAGTTTCACTTCTAGACCCTTGAATGTCATTCACTCATTCATTCAATCATTCATTCATTCATTCATTCATTCATTCATTCATTCATTCTAGTCCCACTCTCTTCCTTTAAGACCTTCTACTTTGAGCGGTTCACTTACTAGACCCTTGCTTGTTGCTTGGAACCTCAGTTTTATCCATCAAAATAATAAAATAGCATACCAAGGAGAGTTTAGATGTGGCTGCTTATAAGTCAATTTTCCTCTCTGAATTTGCACAGATTATCTGAAGGTCTATGGAATTGTGAAATCTGTTTCACCTGGTTGTTAGATGCAAAGAACCACTTCTTCCATCAAGACTCATGGGAAAGATCACTCATTCATTTATTCATAGACATATCTATATTGAGTAACCAATTTGTGTCAGGCCTTGTGCTAAGCTCTTGATGGAAAATTTCTTATTCTCCTGTCAACCAGATGAAGAGGGCATGATTAATTTTCCCTGTCCATTTTCTTTCCAGAAAGCACAGGCAACTTGTCCAAGGTCATGGAGCCAGGAATGTTGGGACTTAGACCAAGGCTCTGTGACTATATTTCCTGAACTCTTGACCATGATTCTGCACCCAGCAACTTCTGAGGCTGCCCTCCATGCCGAGCTTTGACATGAGGGGTATCAGTCCCTGGAGAGGATGAACAGGCATCAGCACACCTACTGCTAATCCAGCGTTTCCAGCATGCCAACTAAGAACAGGTATACTTCAGCAGCCATCTATTCACCAATGCTGCATTTATTGAGCTTCTGCTATCTGGAAGTTAAACCATGGAAAGGTGGGGGTAGAGAAAGAAATTAAACATATTCCTTATCTTGGAGGACTTCAGAGTCTAGAAAGGGAAAAAGGCTTTCAAACTTTATGTCTATGGAGGATGGATTAATGATGATTACTACCCATTTGTTCATGCAATCTCATGATGTGTGAACCTGTTATGTTCAACAAGAATCTAAACCTTGAACTTGAAATAATTCCATGTGGGTTCACAGTAATAGTGGGGTGATTTTCTCTGTGAAATTATGTGTAGGCCTTGATGTGTTTACTTAGTGATGATGATGATCTATCTTATCACATATTAGGCTGCTATAATTACTGACCTACTATGTACCAATCACTATTCTATGAGTTTATAGGGTCGACTCTTGACTCTTCACAGTCCTATGATATGTGTCCATCTATCATTCTCACTTCACACTTGAGGAAATTGGGGCCTAGAAAAGTTAATAACTTGCCTAAACTCACATATTTGGATTCACAAGAGAAGTCTGAGACTTTCTTTTAAAACAGCAATAACAACAAAATGTTGTTTTTAATGCCAATTGAAATAAAAGTATGCAAATTGGCTTCAGCACATAATTTTTTTATTTATGCCATAAATTAGGCAAATTTCCCTTCCCGAAGTCCTGGAAAACTAGGCCTGATTTCAGATAGTTTGCATTAATTTCCAAGGTGGTTGGCCCCAAATTAGCTTTACAACTTGGTAAACTTGCTTTAATAGGGAGATTGGAGGTGGTGACGGATCAGAAGTCTTTAGGGAATGAGAGTTGGGAAAACTCTTTCTTTGCAAATTGCTTTACAGTTCAGTGGTTCACATCCGTATCCAGGGTTGCCATATACAGCTGTATAGGTTGTGCACTGCTCAGCTTCAGGAGAACCATTCACATTCACCATACCATAAATAGCTCCTCCTAGGGTTATGCAGGGAAATGGTTATATGCATTGCAGACTCACAATCTACCTTGTGGCCATGATAATATTACATTGTCATTTTGCAGATGGAAACTGAGGTTTCAGGAGATCTTCCAGCATCATACAACACATAAATAGATAAACAGCAGAGATGGGATCTATATTCAGACCTGTCTCAGTTCTAATTCAGACTCTGTCTACTACACTCAAAAAGCTCACTGTGGGTACATGTCAGAGCTTGGCATGGAAACACCTCCCCATGTTTCCATAATATTAAAGCTTTGAAGAAATCACAGCATTATATAATAGCAATGTTACTAAATCTATGCACGGAACCACATATTTGAAAAGCACATCCTGTTTTCCTACTGCCCTCCCATTGCTCCTAAATGCATTGTCATTCCAAAAGAGCTTTTCACAAGGAGGGGGTGGACTCTGGGAACCCTATCTTAATGCCTCTCTCTCCCTTTTCACTCCAGTCTGATTTTCACAGAATGTGTCACCTTTAAACATCTAAATATACCAGCTTTTTAGGACCCCTCTCATGAACTCCTACTCTCAATTATTTTTTCCTGAATGTGACTTCACATTCGAATGAGGTGAAGATTATGCATTTTCTGCAAATCCCCTGTAGCCCCATTCCTTCTAAATTTGGGCCATTTATTGCCAAGAAATTCAGTTAACTCATTTACTCACTCATCCACTCAGTAAGACAGCCAATAACAGAGAGACAGTAAGAATCAGTTCTGGTCCCAAGGATTTCACTGTCCAGTAAGGGAAAGATACAAGTAATCAAACAATTATAAATGTGATTCTTCCCTGCTCTCTTGCATATGTTTATCCACCAGATCACAGCTTGATAAATATGGGTATAGTGGTGAAATGTTCCAGAGTGGCATTCTAGCAATTTGAAGGGTTGAGAAAGGAACTCTGGAAGCCAGCAGAGTGTGTGAAGTATCATTAGTGGCGATCACCTCACCTGAGTGCAGACCTGAGTCACCTAGAGTCATGCCCCATGGCTTGCTAACTGTACTCATAACCAATAATTGCATGAAACACAAATAGCTAACTTATTACCAGGGGAGGGCATATTTCTCTTAGGAATCTTCCAGGATAGAGAAAACACTTCTATGATCTAGAGCACTTTTGTCTGATGTCAAGATGGAAATGTTCTTTCTCCAGATTATGCAGATTATGCAGCCACCTGCCACACATGGCTATTGAGTACTTGAAATACAGCTAATAGGACTACAGAACTCTAATTTAACTTAATTAAAAACTAAGTAGTCACACATGACCAGCGTCTCCCATACTAAACAGTGCACATGGAGACTTCAAGCTGGAGAAACTATAATGGCCCACCTATAAATGGAGGTGATGAAGGAAGTGAGGAGAGAGGAAGCAATAGGCAACAGATACACACAGAGAATCAGATGTCATGGAAGAAAAATGGAGAAAGTAAGCAGTCCCTGGAATATCCTTGGCCCAACATTTGGGATGTCCTTAGAGCAAATTTTCTTGATCTTTAACTATACTGAGATAGTATTTGTCTTATGTAAAATAAGAAATCATGGTTCCACTCTTGGAAGCCAGCACTGATCTGAGAATTTGCAGCTTAGAGTGATAACAACATATCTTTATCATCATCATCACCACCACCACTACCACCACCACCACCACCACCACCACTATCATCATCATCATCACTATCCTCCCCAAATCTCATCTTAGAGTTGATTGTCTAAGATCATACAGTTAGATCAGAATGGATTCCCTTTGATTCCAGAGCCTGTATTCCTTTCTATGGCAACCCTGCCTTGTCTAGCTGGACTTTTGTTCCTGGGCCAATGTTCTGTTTTGCCATTTTAAACTCAATGATTCATGATGTGATGCTTTGTCACATGGGAAATAGCTGAGACCCCCTAGAAAACTCACCCAGAGGACCATATCTGCTTCTTCCTCCCTCTAAGACTTGTACAAATCCAGACCTCATGCCTTAGACTGTTCCTCAATCTTCCTCAGCCCCCAGCCCCTGGATCATTTCACATGTCCAGCTATTTGTCGACGGATGGCCCTAGCCACATCATCTATGTATCATGCAGCTCCTGTCTTTTCTGGGTTTCTCAACCAACCACTCTTCATGATGCCTGGTGAGAACAAGGAAGCACTGGAGGGGCACCGAGCTTGGGACCTGTGCCTCTCTGAGCCTCTGTGATTTGCTCCTGCTTGCTTGACTTGAGCCATCTGTTTGGATGGCACTGATCCCAGGTGCAAGCTGGCTTGTCAGTGCCTTGAGATTCAGGAGCCAAGTGATCAGGGGAGGGATCTATGGCCTGACTTCAGTTTCTACTGAATCTCTGCTTCTGCAGTCAACCTGCCACGGGCACATTGTATGAATGCTCAAGAATGGAAATAGATGACCCAAGGCACCACAGCCACATCACCCATGTCTCAGAACCTACAGAAAGTGACTTTAGAGTGTGAGTTTGATGACAGTGTCAGAGGTTGGTGCTGCCACTCACTCTGCATGGGACACTGAGTAAGTAAAAGCCTTCCTGCTGTTGGGTCTCCTTCCCCAGTAAAATGGAAATACAAGGGAGAGGACTGAGTCAGCTAGGGGCGAGAAGAATGCTATCATCTGATAAGACAGCACATGTCAAGAAGCGGCCTTGGTAATGTTTCCTGTCATGTTTTGTCTTTGGTAGAGGCTCCCTGTCACCTCCATTGCTGCATCTCTGGGAGGGGGAAGGGCACAGAGCATCACCCCTTGTGGGGACCAGTGCCAGATCTGAGTGACAAAGTGGCCCATCCAAAACCACATCGAAAAGACAACAATGGATTTAAGCTGTGGTTGTTGTGACTCTAAAGCCTGGATTTGTATTCACTTCACTCTACTTCTCCAGTTTTTAGCTACGCATTTGCCATTTTTACAGCTGCTAAAGGCCCAAGAGAAGACATAGTCTACAACAACCTGTGCTGTGTCCAGAAGGTTTCTATTTTGAAATGAGCCAACTCACAGACTAAATGATGGTCGTCAATATTCCCTTCGGAAAGAAAGACGATTTCAGCAAAGACACAGAATGGCACATCTTGTGAACCCGTGTTTGTGCAAAGGTGTTTTTCTTCTTTTTACAAAATATGTTTCACCCCTTCTTCAGCTTCTAACTTTTTCTTCTCTTCCTTTTTGTAGAAATCTTCAGTGATTTCCACATCTATAATCTCATTGATTTTTCTCATAGCAGTTCTATGAGGTTGGACATAATTATTATTCCCATTTTTCAAATGAGAAACTCAAGCTCATAGAGGCTTCCCAGGGTCACAAAGATGAAACAGAAGGAGTCAGGGATTGCATTTAACTCTTAGCACTGTGCTTCCATCTTCCCACAACTAATATTAGGCTGAAAAGGAGCTTAGAGATGTTTATAAATGGGTTTAGCAGTTCCACTGTAATTAGAAAGAGGCTAAGAGAGTTGTGTATGAGTAGATTCAGTTGAGGTTTTCTAAAAGCCAACTCTAAAAGTCTTATTCTAATTAATTCTAGGATTTTAATGGGAAGGGGGAATGTAAGCTGGTACCTCCTCCGTTATCACTGCATGGGTTATCCACAAAAAGAATAAAATGTTTTGGGGTCCAGAGGATCATTCATAATAGACATAGAGGGGCTTGGGTTTTGAAGGATGACTAGAAGTCTACCAGGTGAATAATAGTGACAATAGTGAGACATTTTTATTGATTTCTTGCTATGGGCTAGCTACAGCCACACACATTGACTATTCCTAGCAATCTTGCAAGGATGACATGACTCTCCCATTTGGATGTCAGATTCATATAGACTGAAATAGCTAAAGTAAATAATGCAGGGTCATTTTAACAGGTCGGGTTGTTAAAATCAGCCAGCTAAGAACTGATCTAGTCCTCTCTGAACTCCTTCAGCTAGACAATTTCCAGAGATGACAGTTTAAGCTGAAGGAACAGCATAAGACAAGATGAGGTTTTGGTCAGAAGCCATCGGCATTGGAATGAGCTCTTTCTCTTATTGCAAACTGACATAAGACATTGGCTATTTGCCACTGTGTCAGCCATCACTCCTCCTGGAGTCCAAACTATCTTGATTTCTGGCTTGTATCAGGTCCCCGTTTCACCAATGCTCTATGCATCTAGAACAAGCCTAGGTGTTAGAATCAAATAATCATGGGTTTGAATCTTGACTCTATCACTCATTGCCCTTGACAGCTTGAATAAATGCCTATATATTTCCAAGATTCAGTTTCCAGGGCCAGGCATGGTGGCTCATGCCTGTAATTGGCAGCCTAGGAAGCCACAGCCGGGGCCAGGGATCGTGGTTCAAGTCCTGTTGGGGGCACGTAGTGAGACCTAGTTCCAAAAAATATAGCTGAGTGTGGTGGTGCATGCCTGTAATCCCAGCTACCTGGGAAGCTGAGGCTGGGGACTGCTTGAGTCCGTGGTACGCCGAGCAACGTGAGCCTGCGGTTCCATAGGCAAAAATAGCGAGACCTAGTCTCAAAAAACAAACAAACCAACCCCCCCCCAAGATTCAGTCTCCTCACTGGAAATACCCAGTTAGTGACATCATCTGGTTACACTGGGTATGGAGCAAAGAAGTTGCTTGGGGTGAGTGCGTGGCCAGTCCTCTGGCAGAGAGTAGGCCCACATAAAGAACAAATTGGTGTGTTACATTTTGTCATTCTCTCATCACAAGCCCAGGAAGACAGAATGGGGGTATCTGGGGCCATTACCCTCTGACACCATCTCCCTAGGCCTCGTCCTGCTACGCACGAAGGATGATGTCTTAACTGCAATGTCTTAATGCACATGAAGACAGCTTTGCAAATGGAAATGGCTATTGTCATAAGTTTACAAATGGAAAAACTGAGACTCATTGCTAGAAAATGGTAGTCTTTGGGTCCTGAACTTAGAGGCCTTCAGAAACCAGTTTTTCACACTCTTGAGTTTTCCATGCATGGTTGAGTGGTCTGGGAATATGAGATGTGATAAACAAATAACTAGGATTTCAAAACCAGCCAACAGACTACCTACATGGCTTCTCTTCTCTCATGAAGTCTTCTACTTTTCTTTGTTTAGAAAAGTGCATGTTACATTCTATTTATTTGAGAGCCAGTAAGAGGAAAAAATTCTCTGATTAATAACTGTCTTGTACTCTAGGTTTTGGTGAACTGGGTGTAGACCTACCCCAGCCTGACTGTGTGTGCAGAAGGACAAAGTGGCTTTTTGCACATGTTCCATCCAGACAGGACCCAGCTCAGATAGCACTCTTCCCAGCACTGAGGTGGACACACTCAGTGGCTGAACCTCCAAGATTCAAGTCTGACTCCATACCCAGTGTAACCAGATGATGTCACTAACTAGGTATTTCCAGTGAGGAGACTGAATCTTGGGGGGGGGGGGGTTGGTTTGTTTGTTTTTTGAGACTAGGTCTCGCTATTTTTGCCTATGGAACCGCAGGCTCACGTTGCCCGGCGTACCACGGACTCAGCTAAGTTCCTAGCTGACAACCTTGAGCTTCTTGGATCGAGTCACTTCTCTAAGCTTTGCTTTTATAAAATGGGAGGAAATTGTAAAGGTTAAATAAAATAACCAATGTAGGTACCTGACAGTGATTGTGAATTGTCTATGTACAAATTATAACTGTTTTCACTCTATGATTCACTTCAATTCAAGCATATTCTCTGCTAGGAACTGTAGTAGGCTTAGGGTACACATCCAACACACATCTGTTAAACACTGGTCCCCACCACGTATCAGCAGACTCTGCACTTGAGCCTGGGGAATGCAGGAAGTAAGAGGCAGTGGTGGGTATCTGACAGAGAAGATTCTAGTACTGGCCTGGACCCAGGTGCGGGACTACAACCAATTCTGGTCTTTTGACTTCAGACGCATTGCTTAATCTCTCTGTGCCTCCATTTCCCCAATTCATAAAATGAGGATAACAATTTCATGTGTCTCATGGGACCATGATGAGGGTTTTCTGCAAAGAATCTATATAAACCATGATCACAGGACTTGTTACATGCCCAACAGTCAATAAGTACTGTTTGCATTGTTAAGACATGCTCCCAGCCATGTTCTAGTATATGATACCATGTAGGTTTGCTGACCTCCTCCCAACATATCATCCTTTAATCCTCCCTAAAGCAGTCCTGTTCTCTCTCCACTCATCTTTACTGCCACCAAAGCAAGCTGGTCGTGCTTCTGAGGAGCTGCAGTGAGCCGAAGCATCATGTGGCTCTGCAAATCCCGGAAAGCAAGGGCTACCTGGCTGGCGGTGTTCAGTGCCTTGGCAGAGGATTCATTCAGTGTCATCACAACCTCTAGTGGCCAACAGTGAACACTGCAACTCAGGGGTCTGTGTCCCAGCTCTCATGGACTTAGCCCAAAGAAGAGGCGGACAGAGGATGAGCAGGACCAATGACCTTTTCACATGCATACAGGTGTGCCTACCCCTCCTGCTCCTGTTTCCCTCTCCCCAGTTCCATGATTGTGTGATGTGTTCTAAAAACAAAGCCAGATCTCACTACTCACTGCAGAAATCTCCCCCTTTGCCTGCTAGCAACAATCACATTGCTTTAGGATAAGCTCAAATGTTACTCAGAAGACCTTTGCTGACAACACACACCCAACTGTGGTCCCCATCACACTCTGATGTCTCCGTCCATGCCTCAAATCCAGTGCATATTATGTGGACTTCCTGCAGATTGCCCTTACTAGGAGGCTAAGACCTGGACCCTTGAGGGCCCTCAAGTTATTATTCTGTCTTCAGCACTGAATATGGGTGGAGGCATGGAGAGTGCTCGGTAAGTATTAAATGAATGAATCAACAAGAAAATGTTTTGACCAGAGACTCTTTCCTCACCTCTTCTTCCCAAACTCTGGCATCATGAACTTTGTTTTCTGGTGTTAATATGAAGTTCAAAGAGACATAGTATGAGAGTTTTGAAAGAAAAGGCACCAATATCAAGTAACGCAAAATTCTCACTGCCAAAGGTAGCATACAGGTACCTGGGTCAACTCACTAACCTACCTGCACTCTGTCTACTTTGGTCTGCCTGTTATTTCAGTCTCTGCTTTGCACCAACTTCAGGGGTTTGCTTTCTTGGCACCTACCGGTAGGGCCAATTTGCTCCTTGGAAAGACAGGGGAGTAAGCATTATTGAGCATCTATCATATGCCAGGCCATAATGATACTAGTTATGTAATCATTGCAACTACTCTACCAGACTGAGGCCATCAATTTGCCACCTCCATTTTACAGGTGGTGAGATGGAGGCTCAGAGAAAATAGTCCTGCTGAGGCTCCACATTCATACCCAGTGGAGCTGCACCTGTACCCAGGTAGCTCATTCCAAACCCAGAGGACTTCTTTCTGGAAATTCTATAGATCTCAGTCTAGTACCCAGCTCAGAACTCCCCCAGACCAGGATTTCAATGGCTTCTTTGGTGTTTTGCAATATATTCTCATGAAGAAAATCACAGACAGGTATAAAAAAGGCAGTTAGACTCTGTATTTTAACAATGTCTTCTTGGAGCATTCTCCTACCTGCTTCAACTTCCCTTCTTTTTTCACTGCATGTGTCAAGTGTCATCACTGAGTTCTCTCTAAGGGACAGGAATTGTAGTAAACAGAAAGAGAGAGGGTAGAAGTGATGCAATGCCACCTTCTGGTAGATGAGGACTCCATCCTGCTGATCTCTGGCATTAAACACAACCTGTTGGTTCCAAAGGTCAAAATTCCCTTCACCCTCAATAACCAACTACAGATTTGAGCACCCCTAGTGGAGATCTGCACCAGTGAGGTGTTACAGAAACTGTCTAAGAATCAAATATGAGGACTAGTCAATTGCACTCTTTTAAATGCAAGCTTTTTGACAAGCAGGAATGAACTTATGGGCAAAACCAGGAAACAAGTCACTCTGATCAGGAAATACCTATTTGCCTGGGAGGAGAGAGAAAAGAAACTTTGCATTATTATCCTAAAGTTAAATTGAACTATATGAACCCAAGAAGAAGCTTGGGCAAGGTGGCCTCTAGAAGGGGTGACCAAAATTCCATAGAAAAAGATACCATCCATAATGAAAATAGTCTTTAAATGAATCTAACAACAGTTAGAGACCTTAGAGACTTGAGAAAGCGGTGAATTTGAGTCTTATGGAGCAATATTGAATTTGCTTTATTAATTCAAGAGAAAGAAAAGAAATTACACCCAGGCTCCACAGTCTTAGCACGTAGTTACAATTATTCCCCATGTGCCTATCTCAGACAATAAGAAGACTCTTCAAAAACAAGTTATACTTTATACTTATTCATACCTTACAGCAAAATGGTCCAGAGAATCATGTGACCTGCATAAGAATGTAGCAACAAGTCCCTTTCAAGTATTTACAAATCCCCTCACTGCACCACAAACAGAACGAGTAGTCTGCAATAGCGAATTAAACGCACAGTTCTCCATCTGACATTAGTGGAAGCTGGACTCTGTTAAAAATAGAATTTATTGGGGAAGGTCAATTGTTTCCAAAGGCACTGTCAAAACTGGCGATGTTCACGGGCAGTCTTCATTCCTTCCTATGACTCAGTCTCAGAGTCAGAATCACACGGTTATTAATGAGCCTTCTGAAGTAGTACAACCGTTGACTTTGATTTGGCAATGACCTAAAGTTAATTAAAAATATATGGTGGCTAGCTACCGTCTGGAGTAGCTGGAAAAATAATGAAAAATGACTCAAAGTTTAGAGCACACACCCCATTTGTGTTTAAAGTCGGAGAAGGAAGCAGGATATGAAAGTCTTATCTCGGATGACAATTCAATATGTACCATTAAGACATTATTTCCTGGAGGGCAGTGTGCAGGAGAGAGTGGCCCTTGGAGGTAGCATCACTTTAGGGAAGCCAGCAAGCCACTGGGTAGCTCTGGATTCTTTTCCTGTGTGTTAGTCACAACACAGATTCAAAGGAAGGGTGAGGGAGGGAGCTCTGGACTCTGTTCAAGGCCACCAAACCATTGTTGGAAAGAGACAGCTAATTAAGAAAGGGCATGCTGTGGTGGGAACGATTTATTTAAACCAATTCGCTTCCCCCATCTCTCCCAGAGAGAGTGTCCAGACCTGGTGTAAATTCTGAATATTATTGCCTCATAAAAAGGGGTGCTTTAATGATATGCTTTGTTAAACAAAAGGTGATGAATTATTTCCTTCCCTCTGCACGCTGGGCTCCACGTCTACAGAGAAGGGATAGGGGATAAAATGCCTGATTTATGCTGAGGAGGACACTCCAGGCCACGACAAGTGGGGAAGTGTTCCCTGGAAAGGAGCCCCGAGCCCAGGCCCAGGCGCTGAGAGCTGTCCGCGACCTTTGGTGCTGAAAGCAGGTGTGAGCATGGGGCCCGGAACTCCCTAGGGAAAAGGGGCACCACCTGCTCCCCCCCCCCCACCCAAGTCCGGGATAAGACAGTAAAATGAGGAATGGAGTTCCAGACGGCAGAGAGCGCAACCTCTGTCTTCAGCCTGGGAAGACCCTGCCGACAAACTACCCGCTTTTCTCCACGTGAGGAGCACGTTTCTGGGAACACAGTAGATTTTGTCAGGCTTGGTCGGGGTGTCCACCAAGGGTCACCTCCGCTCTTGGGCCTCCCGGTGGCCTGACCAAATCTCAAAGTTCTTGGGGTTAGCTCTGGGTGAGCTGGCACTGTACTCCCTTGTCCATCCCAAGCCCCTCACCACGATTTTTCCTGGGGGAGCTCAACGGGGTGAAGAGGGTGCGGCTCCAGTTCTGGGAAGGAGGAGCAGCTACCCTCCGCTAAACTTGGAAGACCCGGTTTCTTACAAGCTAGCGCACGGGGGGGTGTGTGTGTGAAAGCAGCATCCCCTCCTCTCCACCTCTACCCGCGCCCCCCACACCCCATTCATATTAGTGTTAAGAGATGCCCGCCGGGGGGTGGGGGGTGGAGAGGGGGGGGGAGAAAGAAAGGACGCGTCCCGCTCAGATCTCGACTGCGACCTAAGATCTCCTCTCCCTCCCCGCCAAGTTCGGAGAACCCCAACCCCTCTCCACCCGGCTCCAGGCAAAAGCCACACCCAAGTCCGACTTGCAGGCGTTTGGCGGAGATCGGTCCGGGGACCGGGTCTGTTGGGCCAGTCAGAACCAAAGGAGGCCAGGGGTCCTAGAGTGGGAGGGAGCGGCACTGAGACACCCCCGGACGCAGTTCGAGTGCAGCCCTCAGTTACAGGGTGGCTCAGCTGCCCCCCTTCTCGTCCTCTGCCCGGGAGGGTGAGGATTAGCTGGCACCCAGCCCCGGGTGCCATTGCAGAGCGCTCCGGGAAGCTGGGGTTTGGAGGCAACCCCACTCCAAGGAGATCCTCTCGGCCCCTGAAGGGGTGTCACCCCGCAGCCAGAAAGACAGAGGGGGAGCCCGTCGCCTGAGCAGAGACGCGCCGGAGTCCTTCAGACACATCCCCGCCTCCACACTTCCATCGGCCCGGGCCGCGGGGACGCCCCGAATTTGGGCGGCCACCTCCATCCCGGCAGGTGGTGCGTGTCGCGGTCTGCCGCGACAGCCGCGACCCCCAGCCGCCCCCGGCGCTCGCCGCAACTTTGCCCCCTCCTCCGCCCCGCCCCTCCGGGCGCTTACCTCCCGCCAGAGCCGCCGCGGGGCTCCCCAGGAGCAGAGCGACGAGCAGCGCGATCCCGCCGGGTCCCGCGGCGGGCGGCCGGGCCGCGGGCATCGTGGCTGCGGGGGGCTCGGAGCCGCCGGTGGTGGGGCGGGTGGACGGCGCGAGGGCTGAAGAACGAGGGGGCCGGCGGACGGGAAAGGGTGGGCCGGAGCGCTGGAGGGGACCGCGGGCCGGGGCAGCCGCCGGAGGCCCCCGGGCGGCAGCGCACTCAGCCCGGGGTCGCTTTGGCCGAGCTGCGCCGGGCGCGGGCGGGCGAGTGAGGAGGAGCCGGCGAGCGAGCGAGCGAGCGTGGAGCGAGCGGGAGGAGGGAGGGGGCTGGGGCCGAGTCTGTGCCGAGCGAGTGCAGGGAGGGAGGAAGGGGGCGGGCGGGCGGCGAGGGAGCGAGGGGCCGCCGCGCCCGGAGTGCCAACCTCCTCCTCTGGCCGCCGGCCCGCCGGCCCTGCAAAGTTTAGCGCTAATTCCCTTTGCAGCCTGCGGGCCGAGTGGGTCCTCTCGGTGATGCTGGCGAGGCGAGGCCGGGAGCATCCAGACCATTTTCCAGACGGTGAGATGGAGGCCTCCAAGGTGAGCGCAGCCTTCAGCCTATTAACCTAGAGCTCTCGGCCGCCCAGCCTCCCAGAGAGACACCGATTCCAGGGCCCTCTGGGCCGCAACCAGCCCTCTTTCCTGCCAGCCCTGGTGTGTTTCTAAAGTATGTCCCCATAGCCTAGAAAGTCTCGGGCTCTGTGCATCTGATGAGAGCCGTGAATCTCCCCGGAACAATACAAATGGCCACGAAATTGTGCAGTCAATACTAGGGGACTCCCTTAACCTCTGGAGCCCAACCAAGAGCTCTAAATTAAAAGGTAGCCTTGTTCGAGTCTGAGCTCTCTGTCACATGCTGTTGTCAGAGGCACCGGAGCTAGTAAAGCTTCCTCTCAGCTCAGTCCCTGAGGCCCCCTACACCACCTCCCATCCCCCCCATCCCCTCTGAACTCCAGGGCCTCTTTTGTGCTCTCCCCAGCCTGATTCTCAGCAACTTGCCTTTTTCTTTTTCATGAATAGAGGTGGTGGGGGACAATATATGAGGGAGACAAGCAGATGTTTGGGGACATGCACACGCGCACACATACACTCTTGGAGACTAACTGCAGACCCATTCCTGTCACCCCGATTTTTGAAGCCTTCCTCTCCCTCCCCCAGCTCCACCTTGCCACACTACACATTGCAGCCTGAGCAGGCAGCAAGAGCAGATGGAGAGAAGGTTGCAGCGGGGAGGAATGTGTCTTTAGCAGAGTGGTAGAGCTGGGAGTCCTATAAAGAGTGGATGGGGGAGGAGCACTGGATAGGGGAGGACAGGCGGGCAGAAGGAGCAGCCTAGCTCAGGGGTGAAGAAGCTCCCCCCCTTCCAAACACACACATCCAGAGAGCTTCCCCATTTGCTCATACATTTAATGTATCTTCACAAGGGAAAATGCAGGTTCAGATCTGCATCAGGCTTTGGGGAACAGAGAGCCACCTCCCCCAAGTCCAATCTTTGGCTGCAAGAAGTTCCCCTTTCTGACATCCCACTGGCTTTTAGAAAGAGGTGAACTGAGGCCACAAGAGCGACTGACCCTTGGTGGAGACAGAGCACCCCATTGCTTTGCTGCTGGAGGCTTCAAGGTTTTTTTCTTTTTCTTTTCTCTCTTGGTCACATTTAACTGGAATAGAAATTCTACATGGAGCTGCAGCTAGGAGATGAGAAATGCTAGAAATCATAGCCCTAGATCTGGGATTGAATGGAGTAATTTGCTTTAGATGTTTCTATAAAAATGATACTACTTCCTTACCACATCAAGGTGCTTTCTTCTGTCTGGGATGGATGGGCATGTGGTATGCTCCCTCTTCCTATTAAGTCCCTGCCAGAGACATCCTCATGGCCCACCACACACTAGAGCACCTCTCCAGCCTTGTCAATCACTTTCCGTCATTGGGGTTCATTTTTAAGGAGAGGCTTAGCCTGTTTCTCTCATCAGCATACACTCAGGGCTTGCACGTATCAGAACTCAACAGGAACCCAATCATACTTGCTGAATAGAAACGTAAATAAGCAAGGGAGATGGAGAAAAGGGGAAAGGGGAAAATGAATGGGAGTCAAACAAAGAGATAAGCCAGGTGCTTGGAGGTAAGGCAGCTAATATTTCTAGCTGCCCAGCTTGCCAAGTATGTAGCCCCAGGGGTATGGCTTATTAACTTAGCTTCCTAATGGCCTTGACAGGGAGGTGGTACATCAGTGCCTGAGCTGAGCGAGGGTCCTCTAGCTGAGGCCACTTGGCCAGGAAGTGGTGAGACAAGGTGGAGTCGTGGCGGATCTGAGGCCAGAGGCAGAATGTTCCCCCAACATTCCACTTGCCAGCACTGGATGGTTGGCTTTATGCTGGGACGTAGTGATGCCCTGGGTGCCAGCACGTCATCATTAGGGTCAGCCACCATGACCACCCTCAGAGTCACTCCTCTGGCAAGGCATAGGGCTCCAGAAGATCATTGTTTGCCGATGTACAAGAAGTGACACCATAAGCCATTCACCCACTGAATTCATGGGCAGGGACTTACTCATTCTGTTTGCTGAAACATAGCGTAGACCCAGTCACCTGAAATTGTGATAGTGGGAAAATTGTGATTGCGGTTCCCTTTTCCAAGAAGAAATATGGTGATAGGATTAGACTGCTGCAAGGGACCAGAACAGCTCGGGGATGAAAATCTTCCCCCAACAAAATTCTGATACCGAGAATATACATTTTCATATTTTGAAAGGGGAAACTGAGGCTCAGGGAGGCAAAGTGACTGACTCAAGGACATATACTTGGCTCTTTGCACTACCAGAGTGCACTTCTGGCCTGGGTTCCGGTATCAGGAAGGATACACTGCTGTCCACTGCTGGCCCAGAAGAGAACCCCAGCTTCTCTGCAGAGATGACCACAGGTGCCCACCACATTGTCTACTTGGTATGCTACCACTGGATAAATGAGCTCTTATGTAGTTTAAATTGTTCAGTGGAGTCAAAGTATTAGGTCCTGACCTCACCTCTTCCTGCCAGGTAAGAGGAGCAAGTGACTTGACCTCTCTGATACTTATTTTCCTTCTCTGAGGGGCTGAGATAAAAATAACACTTATATGGAGTGATTGGCAAAAGTGGATACTAATATCCCTGACATGACGGAACACAATGGCACTTATTTCATAGGGTTATAGAGCACGTACCTAGAGTTAATGAATGAAAATATTTATCCTGGTTCTTGTCGAACAGTTGGAACAATTATTATCACTGCATAGACTGTAAGGAAAACACCCTATTGCATTCTCAGATGTCTGGTGTTGTGTGAGGTAGAACACTGCAATAGGATTCCTTGTGTTCCAATCCTCCTCTGCTGATTTTCTGTGTGGTCTTAAGTGAGGAAATCATTAGCCTATCTAGGACTCTGTCCATCCATCCATCCATCCATCCATCCATCCATCCATCCATCCATCCATCCATCCATTCACCTAACCACCCACCCATCCATCCCTCTCTCCATCTATTCACCTACTCACCCATCCACCCACCCACCCAACCAAAGCCACCCATCTATCCACCCATCATCAACCCATCCATCCATCCATCCATCCATCCATCCATCCATCCATCCATCCATCCATCCATCCATCACCCATCTACCCTCCCATCCATCCACCTACCCACCTTCCCACTCACTCACCCATCCATCCACCCACCCAATTATCCACCCACCCATTAATCCAGGGGCACTTACCTTGCACAGGTGAAAGATAGACATTAAAGCCATTAATAAATAGGAATTTCAGTGATCTCTAAGTTCTGTGGGAAAGATAAAGCAGGATGATTTGAGAGTAGAAAAGACAAACTTTTTTTGTGTGTGATTGGAGATAACCTCCCAATCCAGGAGCCATTGCAGTAGAGAAGCAAGGGGTCAGAAAGTGGCCAGGTGCAGACCTGGGAAGAGCACATTATTGGGAAAGGGAACACAAGTCCCAGGCTCTGAGGCCAAGGCAGGGCTGTCGTGATAAATGATGACCGAGGTCCTCCATTTCTGTGGTGCCATTTCTCTGTCTACACAGATGATTAATGTTCCGGGTCCCAGATTTTGAGTCTTCCAGGAAGTGTATATGCAACCATTACTCTCTCCATCAATAGACCTCATTGGAAGTTTCCATTCTTCTTTACACTCCTGCCCCACCCAAACTCAGCAACACCATTCTCTCTCGGAAACAGTTGCTGTCTAGAAGATCTTAATCACTGGGGAGTAGAGAGAGAGAAAACTCCTTTGTCTTGAATTGAAAATGAAATAAAAAAGGAGACATCTTAGAGGAGAGGGAGAGCATGAAAAGCAAAGAAGAGTCCAGCAATCATTTAACACTGGCAGCCAAACCCATCTGGGTTTCTGAGGGATGGGACGGTGCCAACAACGGTCTCCATTGCCCCTGATCGGTTTTGTAACTGTGGCCATCCCTCCTCCCCAGTGCCCCCACATTCCTGAGAAAGAAACAAATAGGCTCTTTAGTTTCCTTGAAATGCTCACTCTGTCTATACCACCTGCCCCAGCTATTGAGAAATGCCCATGCACACAAGAGATTCAACAGGGTGGCGATGCCTTTATTTCCAAACTGGAAGTTTCCAGAATACAAAACGAGCCTGCAAGATGGATTTACAGTCTCCAGAGGATTGTCTGGCCAGAGGAGAAGGAAAAGCAGTGTCCTGTCAGGAGTGAGGGAGGCTGAGGAGGGGAGGATCCTCCAGGGTAGAATGGGGCCCCTCAGTTAATTCCCTGCCAACCTAGCTGAGAAATTTTCCTGGGTTTCTGTTTTGGGGCCTCAAAGGTGACAACAAATCAGTTAAAGGTGCTACATGTTTATATGCTGTGTGGGCATTATGAGCTGTGATTCATAACCTTTCCAGACCATACAGAACAGGCTGCTTCTGCGCAGATGCACAGAATGATGGGTGATGACGAGATTTGCTGTTCGTGACCCCGGAGTGCGTGGGTCGGTGGTAGTCAGAAGGTTTCCTTGAGTCAGATTTGCCTGAGTTTGAGTCAGGCTCCCTCCTAGAGGTGTCACCTTTAAACCTTGGTTTCAGCATCTGCATGAAAGAAGAAGGTTCATAATGACTCCCTAGGGTTCATGTCAGGTGACAGCAAGTTCAATGCAGAACTGAATGCCAGTCCTATAGGAGACACCAAGAAACAGGAGCCACGCGCCTCTCTTTAAAATCTAAGAGATGAAAAACTGCAGCCCCCGTGCCATACAAAGCTTTTCTCTAGTTGAGTTTATTAAATGTATTGATGGCTGCAGCCCAGAGGAAAGTCCAGCTGGGGTGACGGGTATGGAGCAAGTCAAAGTCCCAAGCTCGTCAAGGACTTGGCCAGTCGAAATCATTTTTCATGGGACTCGCCTGGCTTGAAATGAACCAGAGCAGCACTGTTCTGTGCAATTGCAGAAGCCTCTCCCCAGCTCTTCGCCTTCCTCTCTCAGTTCACCACTGTCATCAACATGGACTAGTGAAAAGGTCAGGCTGCATCCAGCCCCTGTGACTGATGTCATGGGCTTTCTCCCAGGATTCAGCCCAAGCCTGGCCTTTTTCCTTGGAGTGCAGGGATGTTGGAAGAAAAGGAGGAATGTCTGAGGACATCAGGGCTCGGAGGACCTGTGTTTTTCTATTAGCTCACACTGTTTCCCAGAAGAAAGTACCACTGGCAGCAGCAGTCAAGGAATTTTCCCTTCAAGATCACGGCTGGACTTGAGTTCAGGAGCCCCAGAGGCATTGAGTACAGCTTGGAGAAACTGGAGGCTTCCCCATGAAATCCTGTGTGATGTCTGTGAGTCCCTTGCCCTGTCTGAGCTTTCATTCACCTATGTGAACGTGGAAAATAATTCGGGAAAAAAAATTTCTTAAAACCCTCCCAGTTCCATCATCCAGCAAGGATAAAAGCTGACATTTTACAGCAGCTACTTAAAGTTTCCCACTTGATAGCTCATGTAATCCTTTAATAGGTTGCATTATTATTATAACCCCTACTACTACCCTTGCCAACAGGGCCCTCCAGATCTGACCCCTTCTGCCTCTCACAGCTATTCTATTCTTCCTGTTACAAAAAAACACAAAAACTGCAACTGCGAACACTCCAACTGCAGATCTGCCTGTCAGATTTTTGTTTTTCACCCTCATGGATGCACAGCCGGCTCTTTCTTGTCCTTCAGTGGTCAGCTAGAATAGCACCTCCTCAGAGCAAACACCCTGAGCTTTAAATTCTTCTTAGTAAGTATCACTGTCTAAGATCATCTTTCTTATGTGTTCACAGGTGTGTTATCTGTGTCTTCTTGCTAGAGTCTCAGCTCATAAATGCAGGGACCTTTCTCAGTATTAACATGTAGGAGGTTTACAATGAAATCTCGTTGCACACTGAGTAAATGAATGATTCCCCACTTTGCAGACAAGTGGGGGTGCAGAGGGATGATGACATTTCCCAACAATCACCAAGCGGTAAGTATGGTAGAATTAGGGCTCAAACCCAGGTTTGTTTGACCTCTGGTTTAAGCTTATAACCATTTGGCCACATGGCCATTCAGATCCAAGAACAGGTGATGCTTCTCAGCAGGGAGATTCTAAACCAGCGGGAGTTCCCAGCCAGAGACATGATCTAAGTGCCAATGTCTGAATGTCTGTGAGCATTTCAAGTCGTTTCAAGAAAAGACGACGTTAGTGGTTCCATTAAAGCCTGCTGTTCTCCATCCCATCACTGCCATCCCCACCTATTAAAATAATGGTATGAAAAATAAACAGCCTTTATGGACAATTTTATACAATGCGTGCTTTGTTTGTTTCTCTTACTGTTACCATGGCAGTGATGTTCTCCCGATAACTTCAGGTTTCTACATGATGGAAGGGAATGGAATAAAATTGCTCGGGGAGAAATTGCCAAACAAAGGCTTTTCCTTCCCCAGCGCTCAACAGCAACTATACCCTGAATTTTAAGGCACAGGATAAGGACTACCTCTTGACCTTTGGCCTCCCATGGCTCCCCAGTGCGGTAATATTAAGGTCAGGGGTCTTGGCATGGTTTCCATTCCTGTCGATTGTCCCCTGACCACACAGACCTGCCTGCCATCTCCCTTGTCACCACCCCTCTCCTACTCTCTCCCACCTGCTCCACTCCCAGTGTTTCATCCCTCCACATATTTGCTCTCAGGACTCAAGTACTGCTCCCCGTCATTCTTTCTCAAGTGCAAGTTTAGTTGTGACCTGAACTCTCTTCCTTTCCCACTGACCCTCAATCTGGGTGAGATTCTCCTTTTCTGCCTGCTCCCATGTCTCCCTCACACACAACATTTACCCATTTGCAGTCACCAAGATATTTGAAGGCCAGGACAGTGCTTTATTCAGTCTCAACAGCAAACTAGGAACTCGGAAGGAGCTTAATAAATGCTGATCTAACCAAAATAGGGGGGGTGAGAATCAGACGGTAGGAGGAGGAGTTTAAAGACCCCATCGCTGAGTGTATTTCATCCTTTGCGGAGATATGTGGGCCAGGGCAGTGTCCCTCCACCTGACTGCCTCTTCAAATCACCCAGGGAGCTTTCTGAGGTTCTGGCGCGCAAATGCTACACCACAGCTGCCCACCTCAGACTCTGGGCACTAACCTCGGGCCTTGTACGCTTTAAGGGCTCACGAGACCTTAACATGCAGTCAGGGTCAAGAGTTTCCAGGTTCAAAACTCCCATTCACAGTCTTAACTGGAACTCTGTATGCAAAAATGAGGCCCTCCAGATCTTCTGGAGGCTGAGTCCAGGGGACCCAGAGACAGACTGGATGCAATGCCCACTCTGCCTGCTCAGAGCTGAGAGCTCCCCATACTCCAACCTGCGAAGCTGGACAGAGGAAGTTGAGAACCACAGAGCCCGGAGGGGCGGGTATCTGCACTTCGGGGCAACAGCACTTCCGGACAATGGCACTTCCCGGCAATGGCCAGGAGAATTTGAACCCCAGGCGCACCTCTGTGCAGAGCCCTGGCCCTTGAGCCTTTCCTCATGGGTAGTGGAGAGGGCAGCAGGAGGGACTCCAGGTACGAGATGGCACCAGTGCACTTCAGACAAACCCATTACAAACCTGTCTTGGGCTCAGGCCTCCAGTTTCCCTCCTTCTCTTCACTTCTCCCCTCTGTTCTTCCCTTACCCCCTTGTCATCACTCCTGCTTCTCTTTCTTTTTGTCATCTTCCTCTAGTATCTGGATCACTGTGTCTCCCTCTCTTCCTTCCTCTCTGTCCCTGTCCCTCTCTTCACCTCCCACAGTTCTTTCTGAGCAATGGCTGGGTGACAGGAGCAGGGGAACCAGCCACTAGCTGGGTGTTCCCCGAGGTCCCTAATTAGAACAATCTGGGGGTGAGGGAGGAGCCTGGTGATCACAAACGCCCCTGCAAGTCGCAGCCACCTAGACAGTTTCCAGGGCCCCAGAAGGTGGGGGTTTGCCTGGGGCCTCAACGATGGCCCCTGGGAGGGCAGGGCTGGCAGCTCCAGTCCTGCTGGGCTTGATGTCTGAATAGCTCCTGTGCACTCATTTTCCTGCTGATGTTTATTGTGTACATTTTAAGTATCAGATCCCATCCCCACAACAGTCCTATAAGCCAAGTCACCTGCAAAATGAAATTTGGAAGCCAGGACAAGATAACCTGTGCTTCTATGATCCAGGTTTTGCTCAAATCTCAGGGAGGTCTTTATTGACTAGTGAGCTTAAAATTGGGGGGCAAATCCTTGAGATCACAATGTTGTGAAATTTATATATAAATAAATAAAATTGCAGCCCCTTCGCACCCAGCCTCTCAGGGAAGGACCCCACTTCCCCTGCCCTGTGCGACTTCTCCCCATAGTACTTCTGAGCACCTCGCTACCCTATAGTTTTTACTTACTTGTGTTATGTCCGTAGCCCTCTTTCAACTAGAATGCCAGTCTCGGGGTGGGAAGGTGGGGGGGTGGGAGTTTTGGTCTGTTTTCTTCACTCCTGCACCAGTTGGACTTGGAAGTGCATTTGCACGTAATTGGCACTCACAGTACATTTGTTGAATGAATAAAGTCTACATTTTAATTAACCTTTGAGCTGTGTTTTCTTAGTCTATTAATTATAAAATTCATTCCAAACTTAGAATAAATAATAGGGCAACAGAGTCCAGCAGAGCATCCGGGCCATAACAGGGTCTTTGTCAATACTGAATGAAATTCATTAACATGAGTTGCTTAGGACTGGGATGAAAAGGAGCTGATGCTGGCTAAATTCATTCAGAAAAAAGGTGGGAGGGCTTTGTGATGGGAGTATCACACAGATCAAAAAAGAAGAGGTCAAAAAGATCTAAGGAGAATACCAGAGCTGTTCTGGGGTCCTCCCATCACCCCCTCCCCAGTCCTTAAAGGGACTGCACTTCTTAAGAGTCATATTGGGGCATGTGCCCACTTCTTGGGCAGGAGCGGGGGGAGGAGTTTTTTGCTTGATCAGTCCACCTGATTTGCATTCAATGAATGGTTCTCACAATAAAATTAAGGTGCCAATGCCAAAATAAAGTTGGGTATGGGCTCTGGTGGATGGAAAACAATAGACGCCAATGGTATATGTCATCTCCATTCCACTGGATCCCCAGTATGTATAGGTGACTCCAAGACTGTGAATGAGCCATACATGGGCCCTGATGTTTAGTGTTTTCCACATTTCTTCTTCCCAGCTATTGCGCCACCTGAACAGTGACAGATTAGCTGGAAAGTTACTTGGAGGAACATGAGCATCATTTACTAGCTGTGTGACATTGAGTAGATTACTTAACCTCTATGCCCCAGTTTTTTCACTAGGGAAATGGTAGTGATTATAGTACAAGCTTTTGGAGTTGTTAGAGCATCAGAAGTCATAACTGATTCTGGTATACCCAAAATCCATCTACAAGAAGGTTTTCTATCTGCTTGGGGATGACCACTAGTCAACAGGCCATCAGTGTATTCAGAGCAAGAGGCATGAACAAAAAAGTGGACTTGATTGCAGAGGCCAATTATTGTGGTAATCAGTATAGAATAGGTTATGCTGCTGTATCAACTCCAGCACTTCAATGGTTTAAAGCAACAGTTTATTCTTCTCTCAAAAGTTCCATGAGGATTCAACTGCTGTCCAAGTCAGCTGTCCTCCCTGCAGTTGGTGACCTATGTCATTTTCAGCCTGTGCTTTCTTATTTCTACATGCGGTTTTTCTGCCACGGATCCTCAAGTCCCTCTAAATGGAAGTAGCAAATTTCTGTTCACAGTCTGCAGGTCAGAGGTAGTCACTTGGTTTCATTCTGACTGCAAGGCTGGGAGTTACAAGGAGCATGTGGAATATTTGATGAGCTCTACAATCTCTGCTACACATACAACTATAAAGGCCATAACCATGGCTCATGGACCTTGGCGGAGCTGGCATAGCAAAGTCATCCATTGGCTGTGAGTGAGGTTGATGACTTTTTGTTTTATATTCTTTCTAAGTATGCCTGAGCTGCACCACCATGGAGGCAGTAAGTGGAGGACATAAGACTGGCAGTTGGAAGCAGAATCAACAATGCTCGAATGGGGTCGGGCACGGTGGCTCATGCCTGTAAGTTTCAGCCTATGAAGTGGCTGGGGCTAGTGATTGCGGTTCGAAAGTCCTGCCTGGGGCCTGTAGCAAGACCTAGATCCAAAAAAATAGCTGGGTGTGGTGGCACGTGCCTGTAATCCCAGCTACCTGGGAAGCTGAGGCTGGGGATTGCCTGAGTCTGTGGTACCCCGGGCAACGAGAGCCTGCGGTTCCAAGGGCAAAAATAGCAAGACCTAGTCTCAAAAAAAAGGAAACAAAAAAAAAAACCAATGCTCGAATGGCTAACTCCAAGTCTGACATGATCCATATCCATCATCATGTGTTCAGTATCCCTTTGAAAACTGTTCATCTTAGAAATGAGGAAACAAACTGAGAGAAATATAATGACCTGAAGGTGCAGGAGGAACCTCAATTCAGAGTCATGGCTTTTTCATGAAACTATGAAGTTCACCAGGGCCAGGAAGGTATCATAAAGCTCTTCTTGAATGAAAATAATAATAAAGACCTTCTTCTTGAATGAAAATAATAAAAAAATAAAAATAAATAATATTTTTATTATTAATAAATATTAATAAATAAAGTATTAATAAACAATAAAAATAATGGTGATAAAGATGATGGTGGAGATAGGAGAAGGAAATAGAAGCAACTCTTGATGATTAAAAAGTATCGATGCATGTTGGAGAATTTGTAACCTCACAAATCCTCCCAATGATCCTATGAGATCATTTCCATCATGATTTCCATTTCACAGAAGAGGAAACTGAGGCTCATGGAGCAAAGCAAGACCTATTCAATACACACTACCAGTAAATGGCAGAGTTGAGAGGTGAACTCAAAGATGATTAATTTCAAAGCCATACAGAAAGCAGAATGACTGGATTCAACCGGCAGTTTTGTCTACACACCCCCATTCACTAAGCTCAACTAATTGTTTTTCTCTAAGCCAACCACTTCTTGTTTAGGCATCTCTCAGATGTCTTCATCACTTACGTCTATTTTCAGTTCTTAAAAAGGAATCAGAACAGCGTGGCCTGCCCCACCTAGGAACCAGAAAGGAAACATGAACGCCCTGATTATGTTCCTAGTAAAAATATACACCCCCACCTCACTGTCCTTAACAAAAGACAGATGCTAATTAGAATTTTCACTGGTGTTTATAGGCTCAGTTTTAATTATACCAGATCTATCTGAATGTACTGTAGCCCTCTGATTAACAGGGGAAGGAAATCAATAAGCATACCGAAAAATTTGGATGTGTTATACGGCTAATTCCAATTTTATGTTATAATCATGTTTTAATGTGGATCCTAATTACCATAATTAAGCTGCCTGTGACAGCGCTGGCTGGGACAGAAACTGTTACTATTCTAAGATGACTTGTGGAAGGCTTTTCCCAGATTTTGGGTACATTTTGCCATTTGGCTGGTTTGGGTGCTGTGGGGGTGGGAACAGTGTGTGTGTGGGAGCTAGTTCCTGGAACCTTGACTCTGCCCTGAAAAATCATGGTTCTAAGGTTATAGTTTGGCCAGGTGCCAGGGCATGTCAGTCATCATGTAATTGATGTTTATTGAACATTTACTATGTGCCAGGTCCTGTGCCTGGTAACACGGAGGAGAGTTTCCATCCATTGGTATGAGTTAGTCACACTAATGACTAGTTATAGTAGTGGGAAATACCAGGTGATATGGGGATGGTTGCAGTTATTTATATACCTGGCACCATGGGAGACTTCTCTGAAGAAGCAAATTCTTAGCTGAGACATAGAGTCTCCTGAATTAAGTAGGCAGGAGATCATAACAGTAGATCATTCCTAGCTAAGGCAAATGCATTTGGAGAGACTTGGACTTAAGGGAGGCAGATGTGTAGCGTGAAGTGAAGGGAAGTGAGTGGTACAGGAGAAGCAGGGGCCTGAGAGGGACCAGATCACAGGGGTTTTTGGACTTCTTCATGAAGTTCAGTGCCCAGCCCTTTCCCTTCCCTTCCCTTCCCTTCCCTTCCCTTCCCTTCCCTTC
>PVHY01019942.1:0-26484 GCA_004024945.1 Uropsilus gracilis | reverse complement strand
AAAAAAAAAAAAAAAAAAAAAAAAAAAAGGCCTCTGAAGAGAGGGAGGCATCAAGCCCCTCCATGGGATACAGTGGCTCTCCATGAACTTGCAGACTTCCAGACCTCTGTAGATCTGCACAAAGACTGGCCACTGCACCAGCTTCTGGCCCTTCCTCTGACATCACCTACAAGGAGCATTCTGGGGTTCTCACATCTCAAAGAGTTGACGGCAGTCTCTGGCTCTCCGATATCACTTCCTGGTGCTGTTGCAGATGCTGCAGATGCTGTGTGGCCCAGCATCTCCCTGAGGCATCAGACTGCTGCTGGGGGCTGCTACCCTGTCACCTCATCTTCCACAAGTGGCCTTTGCGAGTGCTGAACACATGGGGCCTATCTTGTTGCAACAGCCAAGATGCTTGTGGATTTAGAAAAACTCTCCTTTCCCCTCAGCTGTGTGGGTCTGCAGTGGTGTGAGCAGGTGAGAACCTGTTGACAGTGACCTATCCCCAGACCTTGGTCACTATCCTCTGACCCTGGGGTAGCGCTGTCTGTGCCCTCTTTTGTGCTGTTTTGCTGTAACTTGAGGACAAGAAAGTGAAGCAAGGAGAGGAATTAGAGCAGAGACTTGGTTTTTTTTTTTTAGCAATGTGACTAGGAAAGAATTGTCAATGGCATTTCATCTAGAAAGTGGATTTTGGTTGAGATTGAGATTTTTATATTAATTCCCTTATATAAACTAGCTTAGTATGTAAATATAACAAAAATAGCATTCATTAAAATTGCAAAGCTTATTTATTAGAATATGTAAAACAGCCAGCTGCAGCAGTAGTGACTAAGAAGTGTAAAAATAAATTATTTTGCGCAACAAATATTTATTAAGTTCCTACTATGTGCCAGCACGGCACAGGAAGTTAGGATACAAAGATAAATAAAACAGTTCCTTATGCAACTAAGCATCTAGTTGGACCAACTCATGGGCAAATAAAGGATTCAACTAGAAGGGGCTAGGTCCTTAAAAGAGTGCTAGAAGCATCAAGAAAGACAAATCAAGAATCATTAGATAATAAATGAAAGAATTGATGAAAGGGTTTTGGAGAGATATTTGGACACTCAGGTTCATAGGAGCACCCTTCCCAATAGCCAAGAGGTGAAAAACAATCCAAAAGGTGTATGGATAAACAAAATGAAGCATTTATGTAGACGAGCGTATCATTCAGTCTTAGAAGGAAGGAACTTCTGGCACTTCTGGCTGTACAACATGGATGAATCTTGAGGCTGTACTAAGTGAAATAAATTAGTCACAAAAAGGCAAATACTGTATGATTCCACTTACATGAGACATTGAGAACAGTCACATTCATAGAAATAGAAAGTGAATGATCATGGGGACTTGGGGCGGGGGTTGGTGGGGAGCAGGAATGGGAATTGCTTAATGGGCAGGGCACAGAGGTTCAGTGTGCCAAGATGGAAAAATTCTAGAGATCCATTGCATAATAGGGCAAGCATACTTAAAATACTGTGCAGCTGTGCATTTAAAAATGATTAGGACAATCAATTTGAGGTGCGACTTACCATATTTTTTAAGTCAAAACAACGAAGGGTTGGCTTCATGAGGGCAGGAGCCTGTTTCGTTCACTCTTAAATTTCCAGCCTTGCACACAGGATAACACTTGGAAACTATTTGACCTTCCTCCGGCTTCTCCTCCCCATCCAACATCCTACGCCACGTGACAGAGGCCAAGTCCTCTGAGCCAATTCAGTGAACAAAGGAGCTTCTCTCCTGAGTGTACACAAAGGGAAAAATTTCAAATATTTGTGATTTGATATTTGTCCTGGTCACACCAACTATTCTTTAATTCTTGATCATGCTTATCTGAACGTTTTGGGCATTAACATTTCCTCAAGATAGGTACTGTTTCTACTTCCGAAAACAGTGGAGATGGATTTTGTTAAGGGGAAAAAATGAGAGAGAGAGAGAGAGAGAGAGAGAGAGAGAGGGAGAGAGAGAGAGAGGGAGGGAGGAAAGGAGAGAGGGAGGGAGGAAGGGGGAGGGGCAGGGGCAGGGGCAGGGGCGAAAGTGGAAGGAAGTCTGTGAAGTGAAATCATTATTAGGCCAGGGTACAGATGGCTCTGGGGCCACGCTTGCAGGGGCACTGGAGGAAGGGTGAGGTCATTAGCATGGATTTGCCTTTCTGTGGCTTTGTTCCCTTCCTTCACTGGCTCATTCTGATTCAGTCGCTCTGTTGATTCTCTTCTGTTTGTTTTTTTCACTTGGTCAAAAATAGAGAGACCAAAAAAATTTCCTTGTACTTCTTGCAGCTTTTCTACTTTTCTCCTTGTGTGTTTGGTTTCCTTCTTCCTGCCACCTGCTGGTTTCTCGACTCTCTGTGCTGTGGGCTCTGGTGCGTGGGTAGCATCCATGAAGGGCAGGTAAGTGTAGCGTCCAGGGGCAGCACAAGCCCGAGGCCTGCTGAGGGGCTGTACTGAGGAAGGCTCGTGTCTGTTCTGGGCACTGGGCAGTGGACAGCAGTCGCCAGTATTGGCATGGACTTGGTCGTAGCCCTGGATGTACAGGTTGTGCAACTTTCCCAGTGGGTCAGAAGTGCGTGGCCTAGTCCCTGGAGGACAACCTGAAGGCTCTCTTTCTTTCATCTCCTCATGCTGGTATGATAGGCGGGTGAGTGCAGAGCAAAAATGTCCACCTTAGAGGTTTCCAGGAGATTTGATCCTAGTAATGCTTAAATGTAACATGTGCTGTTTTGTGCTATGTCTGTTCTAAGTGCTTTTAGATATTAACTCATCCCATCTTTTAGACTCGTTTGATCCTGACAGAAGTCCTGGGAACAGATAACAAATGTTGTCTGAATTTTATGGATGAGAAAACTGAGGCCCAGAGAGGTTAAGCGAATTTCTCAAGGTCACACAGCAACTCAGCGGTAGCACCAGCACAGGACTCAGACACATCAGCTTCTGTGTGTGTCCTTTCAGTCACTGCACTCTGCTGCCTCTCTGGCTGATGTACAGTCCCCTGGTTCCCTTCGGAGAGCTCATGCCTGATTTTATAAAATAATTCTTGAAAGTTCAACACTTCGGGATAGGTGCTGGGCAATGGGAGGGTCCCTCTAAAATTACTTTGCAGCTCCTGGTGCACCTGCTAAGAGTCATGTGTTCACAGACTTCATTCCACGGAAGACATCTACATCAGACCTCCTCTCTCTCCAGGGAGCAGGGCACAGAAAGCAATTTCTACTCATACAAACTCTAAGAAATAAAATTTCAGTGTATGCTTACTAAAAACAAAACGTTACATTATGTCATCTCCTTTGTGTGACTAGTCACCCCTTCCCCCCCAAAAAAAAATTGAAACTATTACCTTGAGCT
Organism: Uropsilus gracilis; assembly: GCA_004024945.1. Lineage (NCBI taxonomy): Eukaryota > Metazoa > Chordata > Mammalia > Eulipotyphla > Talpidae > Uropsilus > Uropsilus gracilis. The sequence goes on along the minus strand of PVHY01019942.1, from coordinate 23,122 downwards.
CTGTCCCCAGTCAAAGTAAATTTGCAGGGAACTGTCTCTACAGTCCCCCCCCACCCAGGCCCTTAGGAAGAACATCATGAATTTTTTAGATGGTTGGCTGGACTTGGGAGCACAGCTCAGAACTGTAGGACAGATTTTCCGGTGAGAGTAGCAAACTGGTCTGGAGAAGAACCCATGACCTTGGCCTCCTTGCCCTTGAAAATCATGATCATGGACTCCAGTATCTGCAAACCATCTGACCTACCCTGTCTGCCTCTGGCTGGGCCCCAAATGGCAGCAGAGAAGGCTTCACAGGAAGTTAAGATGAACTTGGCTTTCTGCTGCTACATGAACCCTGACGTGTGTTAAGGGACCAACCTCACTTGTACACAAAGAGGTTTGTCTCTGGCCTCTTCCAGGACTCTTGCTGGCTTCCCAATGATGATATCTCCAAATGCTAAGGAATTAGTCCATAACATCTGAGATACAGACTTTCCTCTACTATGCATCACCATTTTAATAGGGACATTCAAAACCAAAAAGTTAAAAAAAAAACAACTCAGAGTAAATATGTGGGGGTAGGATGCCAGACTCCTCGACTGGGATATCAGTGAGACTCTATCGGTGTTCTGTAGATCAGATATGTGTAGATGCCTCTAAACAGGCCTTTTGATCAATGTCAGGCCCACAGATGTCCTCATGGACAGAACTGAAACCATCCCACTAGAGCAATAGCTGTTTCTATTCCTAAGTGTGTTCTTAGGACGCTCTGGCTCCCAGGACCCAAATCAGGACATGTTAATTCATTCACTTTACTGGCGACTGGAATAGGGTCCTTTGTCAAGTGGGGGTATTTTCTCTGATGTCACAGGCTGCTCATCAGGCTCCAAGGTAGGTCTTTGCCAGGAAACCTGAATTGAAGAGGAGGCTTGTCCTTCGGGGAAGAGGGCCAGTGTCCTGGCAGGCTGGGTGTGTCAGCTCCAGGCAGGCCTTTCAGAGCCACTGATTCCCTAGTTTAATGCACTTTTGACCCAAGAGGAAAAAAAGGTGTAAACAGCTGTGTTCTGACTTGGTCCTTTGAACCAGAGGGAGAGTGGCAGCTTTAGCACCAGGCCCACCTACACTATTAGAGGTGCTGTCATCCCTGCCCACCAACCTCCCCCTCCCCTGCTGTTCTCAGGAGAACCAGCTGCCTAAGGTGACACCTTTTGCTTTGCAAACCTTCTTTGTTGTTCTTCCTTGATCCCTTTCTCAAAATATTCTCTCTCTCCTCCTTCACTTCCAGACTGTTGGCATCTGTCTCCCTGTCTTGTGCAGGCTGCCATCTCTGGCTCACCATGGTTTTATAATTGCCTCTGGTTAAAGTTTAAATAGATGGGTTTCAGCCCAAGAGAAAAATGTAAACAAGCCTTTTCTGCAGTCTTTCAGAACTGCTGACTTCCAGTGCTTTTGAATTCTCTGCTAGGAAATTCATTCAGCTCCTCCCTAACCAAGGAACTGAGAAATGCCACTAGGTTTTCAGAGATGTGAGAGCCACTCTGAAACCATTGAGAGGCTTTTAGATGGTCCACGCTTTTCCTTTTAACTCAATTAAGCCATCAGGATCGAGTTCCCATTCTGGGGTGTTTGTCTGGTGTATTGAGGTGAGATAACAGTTAAGCAATCTTCATAGGCAGGCTTCTGAAGAGGAAGGAAGTGAAAGGAATTGTCATTTCCCTACTGGAATTTTTTTTTTCTGAGGGGAGGAAGGAACTGTATTTGTCACCCCTTGGTTTTTGGCCATGAGACTGTCTTAGGAGTCAGGAGAATGGAGTCGTTCTCAGCCAGTACAGAAGAGAGTAAGCAGGTGGGGTTTGAGTTGGCCAAAGAAGCATTTTTTTGTTGTTTGCTGTGTTTCCTCAGAAGTAAGCAGGAGTTTTTCTTTTTGAGTCTTGATTAAGAATATTGATTCTCTATATTTTTCTACTTTGTGTACTTTGATGGATTCAGTAATTTCTAATGTTTTAGTCAAGGATCTGATTGGATCTTTGCCATTCCCTACTCAAAAACCTTCACAAGCTCCCCATTTCAAGTTCAGACTTCTATTCAAAACCTTCCGTGGTCTGGCTCCAACCCACCTACCCTTCTGTTACTTGAACCACTCACCAACCTCACTGAACTCTCCAACCTGCTTCTATAATGTGTTCCCTCAGTCTCAAGTGCCTTGAGGCCTCTGGGCCTCTCTGACCTCCTGGAAGTCTCCCCAAAATGCTGTCTTCCTCTCTTTTGTGAGATTTTCCCTGCGTCCCCCTGCACAACCAGAACCTCCCTTAGAACTCAAGCTGCCCTAGGGCTCTCCTTCACCCTGGCCTCTGTACCTCATTGCCTGTCCTTCAGCCAGTTGATCCGTATCAACTTTCTGTGCTAGTGACTTAGCTTCCTCAGTGGAACATGGTTTAGACCATCCCACACTGCCCTTTCCTACCCCATCCCACCATCTTGCCCTGCTTAGCCTATGACCCTTTGTCTACACTCAATCTTTATTTTTCAACCTCTTTGAAATATTGACATCAATATTTTAAAAAAACGCTCTTGTGAGGAAACTGGAGGCTTGAAAAAAGGATTTTAGCACCAGATAGATGTGGCTTGCAATGTAAAACTCTGCTGAATATTAGTACTAGAATGGGCTCCTGAATCTTACTCTTTGCAAACTTCACTTTCTTTATTCATAAAATAAAGATAATATGGTTTTCTTTGTGGGTTTTGTGAAAATTAAAATGAGATTATAAAAAAAGAAACTGATGGTTCTGTTTTATCTTTACTCTCCTCTGAAGTTAAAGTATTTTCAATGTTGAAACACTTTACTTTGGGACATAACTTATATCAATCAATTTAACAGCTATGGGGCATATTTCCTCATTGCTGATACAATCTCCCTTGATACAACAGGTTTTTTTTCCCATTCACATTTGTAGGTTTCTCAAAGACTGATAAGGAGGATTGAACTGACTGGACTGGTCACCTGAAGAAGTCCCGGTGCTGGGGATGATAACAAGGCAGCTGCTCTATTTGTTGCTGAATTATTTTCACTGTGGAAGGCTGTCCTGCAACCACCATCTGGGTTCTCTTCAGTTCCAAGGTTAACTTTAAAGAAAAGAGACACCCATTAGGACACCTTTTTCCACCAAGTCAGTTACTTTCATCAGTGGGAGGGGAACAATGTATTACATTCAATCCATCCAACATTTATTGAATGCTGGCAGGCACTAAGACAACAGAAATATTAGTCACTGTGGCTTCAAAAGTGCCAACTAATGGGCTTAGGAGCTGAGAGTGGTGAAACAGCATTTGACTTAACAAGGATGGCAAGAAGAGAGAGGCTAGTCAGTGAGGGGGGAAAAGCTTCAGAAAGAGCTGAGACTTGAACTGAGTCTTGGACTATCAGCGCATGGCTCTTAACAAAATGGGGACAAAACGCTTCAGCTAGAAGAACCCCAACTTTCATTCCCTTTCCTCAGATGATTACATGTTGCTTGGAGCATCTGGATCCACCATCTTTACCCTGAGAGACCAGCCATCTTCTTCTCTGTCCAGGAGGCTTAAATTTTTCTTTGGCAGCAGTGATATTATTCATGCTGGATCCGATCAGAGAACTGACATTTGAAGCTCTGCTGCTGCTTTTGTTGCCAAGGCCAGAAACAGCTGGAATGGTTTGAGCTCCCTGGGGGAGGGTGGAAGAGTGGAGCATGCACCCAGGCTTGCAGCACATACCTGTGTCTGTGCGTAGGAGTCTGAGGGTGGGGGGTGGGAGGGCTGTCTATTTGAATGTCTGGCTAAATGTTTATCTGCAGGTGTTGCCACAGAAAACAGAAGTGCATATTCAGAAAACAAAATGACAGCTTGGGATCTCCCAGACAAGCTGAAAGACTGCTCAGAGAGTGGGAGGTTGAAATAACCACAACCAGAACAGAATGAAACACAGAACAAAGTTGCATCAGAAGAGGAAGAATGTCAGTGTCACCAATGTCACAAAATAAAAATAAAATGTGGGACTCTTATTTTATCTAGTTAAAGCTACGTAAAATATGACAATATTTTCTCCTTGACAGCTGCATGAAACTTACTGAAATAATAATGCTTATTGCAGCAAAAATAGAAAATAGAGAAAAACACAAATAAAAAAAACTGTTACAACTTTTTAAAGTTACATACATCATCTCTTATTTATTTGAGTCACCCAATGATTATAACTTTGCGGTCTGTTACAAGATTTTTCTCTAGCAGTTAAAAATATAAATAAACTTGAAATTGACTAACTAAAGAACAGGTAAAAGGTCTCATTACTAGCACACAGTGAGAAATTTTAATAAAGATATTATAATATTGATAATGTGATTGAAGATGTCAGAGCAAGAAATATAGAATACAGGGATGTAAGGGTGTTTTTTAATTTCTGTTCATGTAGAAATGTTAGTTCTTTAATGAAAAAGAGTGAAAGAGTAGTTTTTCTTTTGACTAGATCCTTATGATGGCACAACTGAAAATTTCATAGGGCTGGCTTTAGGTGAGAGGGTTCTATCAAATTAATGTAACTTTTATGTCAAAGACTCATAAAATAAGTTTGGTATCAGGGCTGTATGAATCTTTTGAACCTTTATAAATGTAGTTAGAGGAGTTTGCTCTCCATCACTAACTTAGACTGATAACCATTTCAAATAATTAATTGCCAATCTCACAAATAGTTAAGAGTGTACTGAGTTCTGGGCAGTGAACTAGGGAAGCTTTGTGTGTTTTGGTAAAAATAAAAATAGTATTTCCCATTATTAGTTCCTACATGAGTTTATCAAGTAACTAGTGAGGAAGCTTAGAAAGGACAGGGTGGAAAGTAATTGAAACATAGTGAAGAAAAGGAGTAAGTCAGTTTGATGCTCACTCTGTTTGCATATAGTATGTATTCAGTAATTAACCATTTAATTTAATTTTTTGCATATTACATGTATATTACATCATTATATACCCCAAAGTTCCCCCACCATCATATACCCCATTGTCTTGATCTCTTGTGTTCATCCCTCCCCTATATTCTCCTTCCCTCCCCCCCTTGCTGTTTGCTTTAGATCTGTTGTCAGTTTGATAGTCTTTTCTTGTCTTTTCATTATCCCACACATAAGTGAAACCATCCGGTATTTCTTTTTTTCTTTCTGGCTTACTTTTGCTGGCTTACTTTTACTTTTTCCTTCTAGCACCATCCATGTTGCCACAATGGATGTAATAATATACTGTAAATAATTATGGTAGAAAGGGAATGACGTGAACAAATGATAATAGGTACAAAAAAAGTGGCACAGACACCTAAATCAAAATGAAATGAAAAGTTTGCTTCACGACAGGATGATAATACAATATTTCTCTGCAATATCTGCTTTGGTAATATAGAAAGACATAATTTTGAGAAATCAGGAGACCCTTAAAAAAGAAAACATCTAAAAAATTAGTTTGGGAGAAATGGAAAATTATGCAAATCTAAATCTTTAGATGTTGTGAAGATTTTTTTTATATGTTTAAATTCAGTATTACTTTTGGAACATAAAAATGTACTAGGTAGAATTTGTTTATTCTACAAAAGCATTACCTATTTTAAATATAATTATTCAAATAATATAAATTTACTAATTGAAATTGGTTTTTTTTTCTTTTGAAAATAAATTACTAATGGGGCTATATGACCTTAACGATTATTTGACTTTTTCCAATTGAGGAAAAACAGCTAAAAGTCAGAAAAAGAAGGAGCTATAAACATCAGAGTAAGACAAACAAAATTAGAAAACTGTGTGTATACATACACGTAGACGTGTGTATACATATATACATACATACATATGCTCACATTTACCTCCTAGACCCCCTGCCTTCCATGATTCATTTGTTTTTAGAGTCTCATCTAAAGGTTAGGGGGTACATAGTGACTGCAACTTTTACCAAGCGTCTAAGAGATGACAACTTCGGGTTGTCAGTTTCTTTGCTTTCTGAGCCTCTATATCTCCAGGGCCCTGCATCTGGATATATCTCCTACTAAGAGCTTGCAGAGGCTATTCAGTCCCACCAAGAAGGAATCTCATCAGTCCCCTCCCTTAGCTTATGTTCTAGCAAGTGTGTCTTTTTTGATGGTGTTCCAAAAAAACTGGGAAAAAGAAGAGAATGGTGTGTGAATTTCAGGATGCTAAGTTCTGTTTTACAGTTTAAATCTATAGCACTTGACTTCAAGAGTGGCAAGCCATTCTTAATTCCTGCTCTTCTGCACTGAAGAACTTAGCAGCACTTCCTCTGGCAATCCAAGGAACTTTGCTCTTTGCCCAAAATACCTTGCTTCCGAAGCAGCTTCTCCTCCTCTGAGAAATGCTGTCGTGTCAGGCTGCACTGCCCTTGAACCAGACAACTTTCTCTGCTTGTCTTTATCTGTCTAAATAAAGCTAACCTACATTTGCTGTCTAATTCATTCTGATGCTTGCTGATGCTATTTAAAGCATCCCTCAAGGCTCCGTGGAAAACAAGATGCATTATCTCCAGTAGGGAACCTTTAGGTTTGTTGGTCATTTAAGGAATTCAAGAGTCTAAAGAATCCATTCAATCTTCAGTAGTTCAGATGTGAAGGACAAAGGAACTCCGTGTGTTTTTATCCCAGTTTTCTTTGATTTGTACTTTGTTGGGATCTAATCATAATGTAAGCGATAGGTAGAAACTCTCTCTCCCTCTCCCCCTCCCTCTCTTTCTTTCTCTTCCCCCCCACCCCCTCAGTCTCCTTGTTCTAGACTTCAAGAAAGCCAGCTTCTCTGAACATTAATTGCCCAACAGATGTGTTTTTCATTCTGGCCTCTGTTCATTGCTTAGTCCACTGTGGTCTACTTTGCCCTCTCAGGGAACAAATGTGAAAGTTCAGCAGGAGCTGCTACCTAGAAAACAGGCTACTGGATATGTTTTGGCTTGTCTTTGCCTCTTCCTCTTCAACTTCTGTCTGGTATTTCTCTAGCGAATCCTGGTGTTTTCACAATCCAGTAGAAGGCATTTCCAGAAGGAAATCCTAAGCAGGAAAAGGAAAAAAAAATTGCGTTTGTGAAGAAGACTAAACTGTACACCTCCAGATGACTGGTTGTTCAGCGAAGGTTCAGATCGGCAGCTTGTTTTATCTGGTATTTGTGTCAGCCTGTTGGCTTGCTTAGTGGGCGGGAAGCAGGGACAATAGGATGGTTTTAACCATTAGTGCCCTGCTGCTCCTTTAAGCACATGCTTTTATCAGTATCCACTTGTTCAGCCCCGATTCGGTGACGTCCATTGCAGAGTGAGTCAGAAGCCACAAGCTAACAGGTCTATTCCTTCCCCGTCACCTAGGAAACCAATGCATCATCCACAGGAAATGCAGGCCCCAATGGGGAGTGTACCTAGATCGGGTTATAAAGCTGGCAATGAGTTTTTCAAAAGAGGTCAAATAATAATGCACAGAATTTCAGTCTAGGATGGGAGGTGGATCCAGCTTCTTGGGTATGGGTCAGGACCCTCAGGCATAAATACGAGGAGAAATTAATCAGCTAAACTGTATGCTTTTAAGAGATCTGCTTTTTAAGGAGTTGACCAAGTGCAAGGGGCATGGAGATATGGGTTAAGTTCCTCAAATAGACAAGGCATTTATTCGTCTATTGGTTGGGTTATTGTTTTTTGCTTTGTGCTTTGAACAATGTGTGAAATGAAATGAGGAAATTAAATTGACAACATATCAAACCAGGCTGTCAGCTGAGTGAAATGTATAGCTCCTTTTTCATGGTTATCCTTCCTCGGGTTAAAAAGTGATGGAGTGTTCCCTCAGAGAGTTCCACACCCTGACATCCCTTTTCATTCTCTCACTTTTTTTTTCTACCTACGCCTCCTTTTCTTCATCTTTGACCCTTGCTTGCACTTCAATATATTCCACTGGCCTGACAGTGCAGACATACAATTTGCTACTTCCCATGGAGACAACTGTGAATATAAACTTAACACAGCTTACATTACCAGGACAGTTTCAATATTTGATGAATTTTTAGGCAGATTTACACTTTCAAACTGTTACGGGTGAAAGAGTCTACATAAAAGTACACTGCGAGCTCTCCCAGAACTTCCTGTTCTAGACTCGATATTAGAACAAGAGAAACACACACACACACACACACACACACACACAGAAATCTTCTGGCCCAACCATCATTTTTTCACATGAGAAGTGAGTTTCAGAGAGGTGAAGTCACTATGGGGAATTAGTGCATAAGGTGGAGGAGGGGAGTGGAGAGCGGTGAAGCATGATCGAGTTTGAAGTAGGAAACTTGGTCACAATGTCAAAATGAGTCTTCAGGTGTGATGGTCACCTTGAATACTTAAAATATCAAATTGTGTTCACTGAAATACTGAATCCTGACAAAGAGGTGCGCTCAGTACTCTCCCAGTGTACCGAGCAAAACAGTGCTTGCCAAGACTAGGCTACTCTATCCAGAGTACCCATTGAATGCGGAGCAATGACAAACTCAAACGTGTCCAGAAGAGGGTAAAGATGATGATAAGGTTTTAGTAACTATAACCAGAAAAGAATAATCGAAAAACACTAGGCTACTTATTTTGGGATCAGAGGATTTGTCATGGAGGAGATGGGGGGGAGGGTATTATAAAATAATTGAAAGACTGTTTTGAAGAGGACTCAGACTTATTTTTGTTACTTCAAATGGCAATCACAAATTGGTCCAAGTTAAAGGGTGATGGGTTTTAGCAATGCGCAGTTCTCCCAACAATTCAAGTGGGTTAAAATGTATTAAGCTGACCAAGGGTACTAAATTAATTCTTCATCTCTAGAGGTGGTTAGGCATTCATTCATTTATGCAAACATGTTTTTACTGAGTTCCCAACATATGCCAATTGTTAGACTAGAGGGACTTGTGTTATATTGAGTAAAGCAATACTAGCTGCTGTTTTGAATTTGCAAATCAAACCTAAATACCTATTGGTAGAAATTTATTTCTCATTCATATAACATTCGCAATCCTGATGTTCCATGGCTCTGGTCAAAGTGGCAATTCAAGGAACCAGGCCCTTCCATCTTGCAAATCTGCCATCTTCAACATCTGACTTATGAGGTCACTCTAGACATTGGCACCCAGCTGACAGCACGAGAAGATGGAGGGTCATGTGGGGAGATTTTTATAGACTGGATTCAAAGTGCTGCAGATAAACTGCTCATATCCTTTCTGTATAGTATAATTCAATCAAGTGGTGATGCCAAACTGTAAGAGAGGCTTAAAATGCAGTGTTGCTGTGTACCCAAGAAAAAGAAAAAACAGGTTTGATGACTGAGTAGTAAATCTTTTACCAACTATCCAACCCTGACGTGCTATAATTATGGTAGCAGACTGAGATGGGAATTTTTTAATTTTCTTATGCAATGGCAACGTTATCATGTCTTCTATTTATATTGAATGTCTTCTTATTAAAGGATCCAACTTAAGATCTATGGTTAGGTTTCAAAAAAAGAGAGGTAGAGAATAATATATATAATATGCAATTGTTGTGAGTGAAAAGAGAAATAATCATGATAATAACTACTTGTGTTTGCATATGTATGAGGAAACACAGGGCAGATACACAACCCACAGGGACCAGGGTGGGGCAGAGAGAGGACAGAGACATCACAGGGAGCAGACCTTCATGCATATCTTTCATGATTTCTCATCATTCATTTAAAAGTCTATAATTTTCACATTACTGTCTATTTGGAGAAGAGTTTTTCACTGACTGGTCTCTTTTTGTTTTTAAGTAAAGAAAAATTTGAGTAAAGGCCTCTTTGAGAAGGTGAGCAGGATATAACTCATGAACCTGAGATAACAATGATGATGACTATGGTATCTTTCCTGTTATGATAAACCTGCACCGGGTTCATTAGATTCTTCAAAAGAAAGTAAAAGGGTAATGATGCAACAACTTGATTTGATGTGGAATCTCTGAAATCTCAATGTGCTTTTACAGCTGACATCTTTGTTTATTTGCATAGCATTCCTAATACATATAGAAAAAAAGTGAAATGACTATTTTAAAAGGTGTGTCAGAGTCAGGCAGTGGAATTGGTTTACAAATTCATGGTAGGCTTGCAGGGCAACCCTTTTAACTGGAAGTATGTGATTTAAAAAATCCTTTTTTTAAAGACAAACTTGATGCATGTGTGGCAATATGGATGAAGCTAGGCAGAGTAATGTTAGCAGAAATAAGACAGAAGAAAAAGTAAAAAACTGGATGGTCTCACTTATAGGTGGGATACAGGGAAAACAAAAGGCCAAGAAAAAGTTAAAACTAGCAAACTAACAATTGAGCTAAAGCGTATAGCTGGAGGGGGAAATCAGGGAAGGGAGGAACACAAAAGATCAAATAACTGCTCATGGTTCACAAGTGATATGGTGATGGGAGAACCCTGGGGAAAACAATGATGCAAAATGTGTATAATGTTATACAATATTTATAAAAATTATAGACTATATATACTATAATGCAAATGTACATAAACTATATACTGATATATAGATATATAAATATGTAAACAATAAAAATAAGTATATTTTAAAAATCATTTTTAATAGTGTTTTTACACTTAGTTTTCCCATCAGTCATGTGAAAAAATTGGGATGGTATTATCTTTAGAGATAGTAAACAGTGGTATACACTATAAAGTTAAAAGTTAAAAGGCTAATGTAAAATTGGGGGCAGGGAACTCTCCTTAATTAATACAACCTAATCATAAATCAATAATTAAAGGACAAATGCTCCAGTAGAAAAATTGCCAAAGCATGAGAAAAATCATAGAAAGTGATCTCAAGAACAATCAAATAAAAAAATTTGACAATATATTTTCTTCTTGAAATATGATATAGCAGTATCATTATGAAATATGATATAGAGATATAATAAAATATGATATAGAAATATGAATAGAGATAAAAAGAAGCATCGCTGGATAAGAACATGAATCTTTTTCTGGTAGGACTATTAGTTGGTAAAAGTGCCCTAGAGAAAAATTTGTAAATATACTAAAACTTTTAACATGTTTAAATAATTATAAATTAATGACTTCATTCTTCATATCCATCCTAATGAAATGTTCATAAAAATTTACAATTTATGAAACTGATACTACACTTAGTTTTCTTATGAGTCCAGAAAAGGATGGAGCAAATGACATAGGAATGAAATGAAAGGAATACTAAAGTTGGAAAAACACCATGTTAAAGAATTAACTAAAACCTAAGGGAAAATCCCACACTCAATATTAAGTTTTTTAGAAAGCACTATAGAAGGAATGTACTGAAGTGCTTACGCACATTTACACACCTTACAAGCAAATTCTGCCAGACTATTGCTATGACAAAACCAACTACAGGTGACTTAAGCTCAAAAAGAACATTTCTACTGAAGAGGGGTTTGATCATCATCCAAAGCTTTGAAACTGATAGGGTTTCAAAGCTACCCCATCCCCCCATTGTCTCCTGTTTAAGATTGCAGATTTCAAGGACAGATGCTAAAATGTGAGAATGACCTTAGTTGAAATTTCCCTTCAGGGAGGTGCAGGAGGGAGGAAGAAATGGAATGGTCCAGATGTGGTTCCTGGAAGGCAGGAAATCAGGGTATATAAAGGGTGTGCAAACAAAGAGAAGGATGGGATGCAATATGGAGGTCAGATAGAGAGATTCATGGAGGAGTGATTTTTGGTTTCGGCCATTTTGTAAGATGGAGATGTGAACCATGTGAGCGTGGCCTGTGTCCGGGGGCCTGCAGCCCTTGGCTGACCTGGGCTAGCCGCATGTGTGCTAAAGGCGATTAAGAAGTTTGCAGATTTGAACTCTGTGTTGGAGTTTGTTTTGTGAGTTTAACTTGTGTCTGAAGAGGCTGTGCAAAGTCAGGCCTGAAAAGAAAGTGAACGTTGCTGGTCCGGAACCATGGAGTTCCTGTTACCTGGAGGACAAGGAGAACACAGCATGGAAGACAAGGAGGAGCAAGCCAAGGGAGCAGCCAAAGGAACATGTCTTCAAGCGTCTGGAGATGTCCTCTGACTGGACATTGGTGAGATGATCAGGACTGAGAGACTGAGGATTTTGGGGCAATCTGGGGAAAGGACTTTGGACAATGCTGAGAAAGGTTTTGGACAACATTAAAGTAATCTGAGTCTTACATGTTTCTTTTGTAGTGATTAGGAAATCACTTTGTTAGAAATAAATTAGTCTGCACTGATAGTCTTGCTGTGGTTTGGTACTTTGGTTGAGAAGGCTGGGGATGAGAAGGCTGGGGATGGTGGAAAGAACCCACAAGAGTTTAAACTGTGTTTTTAAGTTTTTTTTTCTTCTGCAGTTTGGAGCTGAAGGCAGAGAGCAGCTGGCTAGCTTTTGCATATCAATGGTAAAGGTGATCAGTGAAAATGCTAATGAACAGTGTGTAGCCTGCTTGTAGAGGGAAGCAGGCAGATAGGTATATCTAGTTAAAGTTAAAGGTAATTGCAAAGAAACTGCTAGTAGCCTGCTTCATAGAGAGAAGCAGGCAGAGCTGTGTTTCAAGTTCAAATCAGAAAGTCTTCATTATACCCACTTTCAAAACTAGGCAGCATCCTCCTCTTCTGACTGATAACCATTCTACTGGGTCTCTTTATCCAAAATAGCCCTTCAATTGGAATGTGTTGATAATCCATAGAGGCAGCCCTTCTTGGTGGACTTACCCAAGTATTGAAAGGGACTCCTTAGTATCTCTGTCTCTAAACTAAGTTTCTCTAAATGTTGGGCACCTCTAACAGGTCTTAAATCTATGGAACTATCACTTGTGTTCAACAAAGGTTTCAGAACTACAATCTTCACTACACCAGATTTTTTTTTGTCCTTGAGACTAAGTCTCGCTATGTTGCCCAGGGAACTACAGACTCATGTTGCCTGGGGTACCACAGACTCAAGCGATCCCCAGCCTCAGCTTCCCAAGTAGCTGGGATTACAGGCGCATGCCACCATGCCTAGCTGTGTTTTGAGACTAGGTCTCGCTATGTTGCCCCAGGCGGGTCTTGAACCTGCAGACTCAAGTGATTCCTAGTCTTGGCCTCCCTTCCTAGGCTGGGATTAAAGGCACATGCCACTGCACCCAGACCTACACCAGATTTTAAATGCTTGAACGTATTTTTTGTCTTTTCCTGGTTCACTGTTTGGTTTATAGGCATTCGTAATGGACACCAATTCTCACATCACAAATTCCAAGGGTTTCATTCTTGCATTACTTTTCCTCCTGTCTGGTTAATTGCCATTCACATTGTGTAAACCCTCGCCGGCAACTTTCACTTACTTTGAATCTTTTTGGCTTTCAGGTTACCCCTGTTGACTAACAATCATCTCTTACCCACGTATAACACTGGTGATTCTTCTTACCACATTCAATTTGTTAATCTTTTTTATTTTCTTCACAAGCTTTTCTTCCTCAATAATATGTTCAACATTCTCATTGTTTCTACAATTATTAGACGTACTGGAGTGAATAATATTGTGGAAAACCCCAACTTAAATACAGCCAGCCTGGCCAAGGCTAACACACCCTCCTTCAATTGCTGTTGCCAATCTGCTGGGAGGCAGGCAAAGTTGAAACACTTTTTGAACAAAATGTTTTTTTTTATTGCCGTGAAAGTGCACTGGTGGCCAAACTACCAAAGAAGTCAACCTCTCCCACCCGCAGGGAGCCACCCTGGTGAAATGCATCTGTGACAGTCGTCTTCAAATCTCATGTAAGTATGCAATCAACTGACTAATTTTTTTCCTTTTTTTATTTTCTAAATTAATTGCACATGCACATAGATATATACTATATATAATGTATATATAAAATATATATGTAATTTACACCATTTTCTACCCCACCACCTTACCACCCGTGAATCATCTTAATCTCTTGTGCCCATCCCTCCTCTGATTTTACCCTCCTCCCCCTTTCTTGCTCTATGCCTCAGTTCTTTTGACAGTTTTAAATTTTTATCTTGTTTGTTTTCCCTACCAACTAATTTTTAGATAACTTAGTTGCTTTGCATTGTCTTAATGAGGCTGAAGTCATAGGTTTGATCTCTATGTGGGTAATTTAGCAGGTGGGGAAAAGCTGTGTCTCCAAATAGTCTATACAAACATCTAGCCCTCTACAAAAGCATATTGGCTCTAGCTAAATGTGAAGAGGCAGCCATATCATTTCAGTTCCGTTCATTTTGACAAATGCAGTTCAACCTTCATATAATACATGACCTTGGAATCTTCAAAATCAAAACCTCAATTAATCATTCATGTGAGAGAAGATACCTTACTCGTATGTTAAAAACATCTTTTTAAAGCCTGTAAGTACAGGTTGGATCACAATGTCCTGCAAGTGTAAAATATGAAAGTCTAAAGAGGCTCATTTTTCTAATTAAGATCATTAGGACAATAGAGGGTGGTACCTGATGTACCTCAACTCCCCAGAGACCTGCTGATAATTAATGGAGTTAGCATTCTGAGGTTTGCCAAAGAGCAGGTCAATGTCACTAGAGAATGTTACACATTCGTCAGAGCACAGAAGGCTGCAGATTCACAACTCGCTTTCTGGCCTCAAGTGCCATTTTCTCCCTCTGTTTTCAGGATCCACTTCTCTATCCAACGCCAGAGCTGCAAGCACTTTTCCAAATAACACCCTGTCCCTGGCTTACTATCTCTCATTTGTACATTCAGGCAGGGCTTCTTTGAGGTCTGCCCCCCACCGCCTCCCTTCTCCCAGGCTCATAGTCTTAGGTTGTCTGAGTCAGCTCTGAGTCACCCCTCTCATTTGTGGAACTCAGAATGGCTCTCCGTCCGCTGGATCCCTTTTGTCTCTCATCTTGTAACTGGTTTCCTGGCAGCCTACGATCTCTGGACAACCGTGAGGCTAAGGACTGAGTGACTGCTGAGAGGATCTGCTCAGTAAAGAGCTAGACAGACAGCAAGTAGATGGTGATGGTGTATAGTGTTGCTTCAGAGACCGGATTTGGTGACTCTGTTTCTGTTCAAAGGACAGGCAGGGTCCTTCATTCTTGAATCCTTCCTTCTTTTCCTTGTCACTTTCTTCCTTCCTCACCATCACCCCCTTCCTCACACAGACCTGTTTGTTTAAAGGCATACAGCTTTTGGATATACTCCACAGACAGGGAAGGAAAAGAGCAATGTCCTTGTACTGGTGGGCCCTTTTTTTTCCATGCTTTTCAGATTTGTTGTTCTTATTTGATTTTGTTGTACTCATTTGATTTTGCATCTCCAACACTCTCCTTTTGTCAGACTCAGACCAGAAAGAGCAAAACAGTAGGATTTTTATGCCTTCCTGGTGCCCCCAGGGCATATCAAGAAGCTTAGTGAAATGATACTAATAAAAATCTCTAAATTCACTGTAGAAAATATCAGTAGCAAAGCAGTTATTAATTCATTAATCTTACTTAACGTCCTTTGTAAAATTGTTGATATTTTATTCAGCAAGTCAGTAAGTCAGGTGACTTAGTTTGGAAAGGAACCTCAGAGATCACCCTGTCCAGACTTTCATTCAATCAGCAGACATTTCCTGGGCACCTAGAATGTGCAAGCCCCCCCCCCCCAACTTCACTGTGCACACATGTGGCCTGGGAGACTTGCTAAATAAAATACAGGTGCTCTGTACTGGGATGTTTATCGCAGCACCATTTACAATTTCCAAGATATGGAAATAGCCCAAATGCCCTAAAACAGACGAATGGATCAGAAAGCTGTGGTATATGTACACAATGGAATATTATTCATCAATCAAAAAGGACTTACACCATCCACAGCAACATGGATGGAGCTAGAAGGAATCATGTTAGTGGAAATAAGCCAGAAAGAAAAAGAGAAATACTGGATGGTCTCACTTATATGAGGATATATGGAAAACAAACAAACAGATAAGAAAAAATTTAAATTAGCAGTCAGCAGAACTGAAGCATAGAACAAAAGAGGGTAAAGGGGGTGGAAATCAGGGGAGGGATGGGCACAAGAGATTAAGATGATGGTTCATGGGTGACAAGGTGGTAGGAGAACCTCAGGGTAGATAACAACATAAATATATATATATATTTGCACATGTGTATATATATACACATACATATATATGTAAAGTCAATCTAAAAATGTAAAATTAATTATAAAAAATAAAATAAAATACAGATGTTGGCTCACAAGGCTCTGAGTGGTAGCTGGAGGATCTGCATTTCTGTAATGGAGATACGCACACTGCTGCCCTTGAACCACATTTTGAGTCACAAGACTGTAAGGGCTCCCCACGGAGCTAGACAAGGCTTGATTCCATCCCAGGATAACACTTGGGGCCCACAGGCTCTGTGGTAGTGCCGCCTGAGTCATCTATCCTCCTTCTCCTCAGTTATCGCTGTTTATCCAGAGGCCCAGACAATGCTCACTTATTCTTGCCAAGGCTTTCAGCTTTCTCATGCCCTCACTCCTAGCAGAGCATGTTAGAATAGCAAGACTCAGGTGTGGGAGTAGAACAAGGGGAAAGGTCTGTTTATTTTTAACCATGACTATGATTGAAGTCTAGTTTAAGTCATTTTACCAGAGAATTCTAAACGCTCATTTTAGGCAAAACCAGATTCACAATCACTATGAAGTGTTTCTTTGATTATTGCAGAAATTTCCTCAATGATTTATTAATTTGTGTCCTTTGCCAATTTCTCTGTTGGGGTCTTTGCCTTTTGATTATTAAATTGTAATAACCCCAATAAGATTTCAATACGATTTCTTTTTCCTTCTCTTTTAACTCCATGTATTAATTTTGGAGTTAGGAATGTTAAATTTCAGACTCATATTAATATTCTCACTAACCTATGTAAATTACCACTTGTGCTATGGCTTCTTTACTTGAAAAGTGAAGCACGAAGAGCTATTTATCTCAGGGAATTGTTGGGTAGAAAGAAAGCACATGTGGGAGAATGCTGTACAAATACAGGACATGAATACTTCATTTTCAGAGTTCATGTGAATCTGATAGATTTAATGAATTTAGTGTGGGGCATAGCTGATTGGTGTTGACAAGTACCCATTTTGTTTTCTTATATTTTGCTTTTTTTTTTTTTTTACTTTGCTTTTGGCTATACAAACATTATTGAGCACATATAAGTATGTCTCTGCTGTTCTGGGTTTTGGTAGTATTACAAAATATATACAATAGAGTTATAAGTTTCCAAATGAGAACTATAAATGCACAAAGTATTTAAGACTTCCTTTCTCCTTTTGCCTCACTACCACTTCCTATGCTGTTAGTAGACAAGAACTTCTACTACTCCTAGCATGTCCAGTTAAGAAATCACCTCACTATTGAGATGGTGACACAGCTGGCCCTGGGTTCTGTATTTGCTGTTATCTCTATTAGAAGCTTATATTTGCTAAACTTATTTAGCTAGTAGAAGTTATGAGTATAACTGTTCAATTTAAATGGGTAGGTTTTTATCTAGTTTTGAGAAATAGAAAATCTATTACTCCCTCACCTTTAGGTTTTTTTCCCACTATTTGCTTTAAATATATATATATAGTCTTTAAATATATATATATATTCAACCTTTCATAGTGAAATTTGAAATGCCTGATGTTTTGCCTCTAATTGACATTTGTTTGTCTTTTGTACCATCAAAGGAAAGAATCTCTAATAGAAAAATTTAACTTTTATTCAGGTAGATAATACCCTTCCACTCCCACCAGCTCCCTTCTTATTCTTCCTACATACAAACTGTCTTATGAGTCCCTACAGCAAGCACTGAGAAAACAAAAGAGTCAATATTATTGAATCCCATCTG
Source organism: Uropsilus gracilis (assembly GCA_004024945.1). Lineage (NCBI taxonomy): Eukaryota > Metazoa > Chordata > Mammalia > Eulipotyphla > Talpidae > Uropsilus > Uropsilus gracilis. The sequence goes on along the minus strand of PVHY01019942.1, from coordinate 5,280 downwards.
TCTGCCAAGCACTGTGCTAAGTGCTTTCACATACATTTTCTCATCTAATGGATCTTTTGCTTTCTTACTGTAGGGGAGAAAGGGAGATTGTGCCTTTGGTCTGATACCTCCTCTGCCTAGAATTATATTATTCTTCCCTGTCTGTGTAAATCTTATCCTGGTAGCAAAGGAACTGAGTTTGAGGCAAAGTTCATTCTTTTTCCATCTCATCCAGGTCCATGACAAAAGGTTGGTTGGTTTCCCATTTCTTAGAGATGCATTGATTAGGAAAAAGTAAATGGACCAGGACTGAGGGCTAGACCTCCAAATGGAAGGGTACCTATAGCTAAAGAGAAGTCTCTCTTTTTCTGGCTTCTTTCTCAGATAATCTATTGGACTCTTTGGGGAAAAGGATTTATATACATTCAGTTCATCCTTTGATTTATTTCCCTATCTATAAACACAGGTTCCTTACCTCTTTTCTCTTCATTCCCCTCATACCTCCAAATCCCCTCTTGAAGAAATCCAACACATTTGATATATTTCTGAGGTTATCCGCCATTTTCTCTTCATACTGTGATTCCAAATCTTGGGTTCCACTAAGGAAAACTTAGGGAAGCCTGAATGAAGTTGCATAACCAGTAAGAAAGGAATCTTCCCTGTGCAATGAGAGGAGGGCTGACTCACTATCTCAGCTCTTAGGAATGGCTCTCCAGCTGCTGAAAAAGGCCACATGAGTTCAGCCACGAGGCCCACAGGGACTTCACAGCGACTAACAAAAAGAAGGCAACCAGGACTCACCAGAGCTGAAATGGGGCAACTGACCCATTTGTAGAAGTGTCCCCCACGACAGTGACCAACAGTCCAAGTCATGGTGTCCTGACAACACAGCAAAAGTCATAGCAGGTTAAATCTGGTAGATGAATGATGCCCCGTGACCAAGGACCCTGGAAAAGAATGTACTTAAAATCAGCATGCTGTGACATTTTTATTCCAGAAGCTTAGTCATCATTCTTCCACTTATACAATAGACCTTTGAGTGACTATTCTAGGCACTGAACTAGAGGGTGGGTTACTCTTTGCCCTCAGAAAGTTGACAGTCCAGTAGAAAGCCAGAAAGGGAGAAAACACAGGGAACTCTAGATCTTGGAAGAGGCACTGAAAGACTGGGGAGTCAAAATGTTTTCCCAAGAATGTGTGAAAGGCATAGATAGAAGTGGGGGAGGAAAGACATGCCAGGTGGAGGAGGTAGCAGTGCAAAGTCACAGAGACAAGAGAGAACAGGTGGCTTATTGGAGAAGCAAAGTGGTCTGGTTTCTGTTGCGGTCAAAATATGCAGAGGAAGGAGCACAAGATGATACTGGAGAAGGGGCAGAAGGGCAAATGATAAAGGTGCAACCTGTGTGACATGCAAGTGGGTGTGAAGTCCATTCGGAGGGCAATAGAAACCCTTCATTGACTTTTTGTTGGGGGGAGGACACATGAGATCTGCTTTCTAGGAAAGTATTCTCACCAGTTGTGATGTGGAGATTGTATGCAAGGTAACAAGAATGGAAGTAGGAGGATGGGGCTAGAGGAGACTGCAGTAACAGAAAAAAGAAATATATTTCTTGGCGATATCACAGCTCTGGTTCTAGATCACCACAATAAGGTAAATACAGCAATAAACACAAGTCACATGAGTGTTTTGGTTTCTCAGCACATATATAAAGTTATGTTTACACTATTTTATAGTGTTTAAGTGTGCAGTAGTATTATTTCTGTTTTAGAAAAACCAATGCACTTATCTTAATTCAAAAATACTTTATTGCTAAAAATGCTGACAGTCATCTAAGCTGCTAGAAGAAATATTCCTGGACATAGGGTTGCCACAAACTTTCAATTTGTAAAAAGTTCAATATCTGTGAAGTGCAATAAAGGAAGTTCAGTGCAATGAGGTATGTGTGTAATGTGAACCTGAGCTGTAGCGAAGGCAATCGTGTGCAGAGAAAAATGAGCTTGAGAGATACAGAGGTGGCTGAACCCACTGAGTTTGGTGAAGAACATCAGGTGGGGCCTGAAGGGCTCACAGTGGCTTCAGCTTAGGGGAGGGGGAAGTGACAGGGGAGAAGTCTTGCTGGAAGGACATGGATGAGCTTAGGTCGAAGTAAGAAGCCAGGAAGAAAAACCCTGTCGTTGACGTGGATTTCAGTGGTGAAAGGTTGGGACAACTCAGTGGTACTGGGAACTCCACAGATGTACCCCCAAAGGAGGCTTATACCAAGAACCCCATGGGCTAGAGAGACAGGGCTCCCAATAACAAACCTTGCGTATTAAGCCTGAATCTGCGCAGGACTGAGGCTGCAGAAGAGAGGTCTTCAGAACCTGCATCCAAGCAGGGCCTGACAAGCTGTTTCCATGGAGACATAGTGTGCGCAGGAGGGAGTGAGTAGGAGGAGTGATCCATTCCAGAGCCTTGGGTCACAAGGCTGTGACGGGCTAACAGATAAACAGGAAAAAGGCACAGTCAATCAGAGAAGGGTGTTCAGAACTATTGGCAGTTAATTGGGGTTGTATCGTCATCATGATTCTAGATTAAGTCTAATCATTCAGAAAGATTAGGGAAAACCACTTAATGGTTCTGCTAGTTATTTTGGGTACCATTTAATGAGGGCACAGGGAATGGATGCTAACTCAGGCCAATTTGAAATGTTTATATACTGATCATCATCCCATTTACACTCCTGGACTGTACATAGCTATCTATTACATCCAAAATTTCTGGAGAAACAAGTAGAGATATGAGAAGTTAAATTTTTTTTTTTAATTTGCCATGCTGATGGTGGTTAATAAGAAACCTTTGGGGCTCCTTTGGAAACTCAAGTACAGACACAGGTTCACATTAGATATTACTTAACAGTCTGAAGATGATTCTGGACAGATTCAGCATAGTGGAGCCCAGGTGACTTTGTTTTTTTTAGTAAAATTTGCACGACATGAAGTTTACGGTTTTTACCATTTATAAATGTACAATTCCATGACACTTAGTATATTCATAATCTTGCTTCTATCATGACTATTTCCAAAAATGTACCATCATTCAAAACAAAACCTCTATAATCACTGAGCAATAACTCCCCATTGGGTCCCAGATATTTTAAACCACTTTATTGTGCTTTGAAAACTGCCTACCCAGCAGGATGATGGTTTAGTTGCTGCAAGAATACTGAGTTCCTCTCGGTTTGGTGAGTTAATCTCAATTCATACCTGTTTTTTTTTTTTTAAATTTTTGTTTTTTGCCAAAGAGTCCTTATCCTGTGGGTGAGCTTGTTAAACCTTATCTCTTGAGGGAGACTGATTTTAACCATCTTAATGACTGATGGGACTTATTAACCTTGATCTCCAAGGTATTCAAGTGGCATATGGCAGAGATTATTAAGAAGTTAGTGAAAATTAAGTCAAGACTACAGGCTCTGGTGAAGATACTACTGGAGGCAATGTTTGTTCAAGGATAGTTGGGTCTAATTGGGAGATGAGTGGTCTACAGCCAACTCTATTTTAAGTAGCCCCAAATGATAGCATCTGGGAGGATGGAGCCATTCCAGCCAAGGACAGTAAGCTACCACACAGGAGGGAGCTGAATACCAAGTGTCCCACTCCCTCTTTTTCCATGATTCACATTTAGTGAGGGTGGGTCAAGACTTTGTGATTGAATTTTCTTTCTTTCCACCCCCTTCCCATCCTGTGATTGAATTTTCAAGGTGATTGGAATATGGTGCTTAAAAGGCAAAGCAAAGTCTAGAATTCACACATCCAAAGTTGTGGCAGCCCCCAAACCTGAACAGATGCCTTTCAGCTATGAGGTATCAGTCACATGTTACAACAGCAGGAGGGAAAAGGAATGGGAAGGCTTTAGTGAAAATTCACTCTGCATAAACACAGTCTAAACCATGGACCCTGGTTTGCACACCAATAGCAAGACAAATATCTTAACACTACTATTAATAGTATTAATATGTTCATGCTATTCCTGGAAACTATTCTAATGTTCAGTACACTATTCCTTACTGAGGGTCACTTAGAAAACCAGAGACAGAGAGCTAAGAATTATACCTTTGTTTCCTGATACCTAATTTAGTGGTTTATTTTAATCAGTATCTTTTGCTATTTTGTGCGTGGTATGCGCAAGGATGATGGGCTTTGGAACCTTTCTATAAAACCTCAATTTGATTGGGGTGACCTATCAGTATTTTTATCTCTATCAGTATTTTTATCTCCAAATCATCTCCGATTTAGCCTTCATGTTGTACTTGTTTTTCATCAGAACACAAATTCTGAGTAGAAGTTGAAAAAAAAAGGTTAGCAGTCAAGTGGTCACTGCTTTCACATCCTGTCAGGGAACACTTTCCAGAATGGTGGTGTGAGGACCTCCACAGGCCTACTCCTTAACAAAACTATCATAATTGGTAGAATTTACCTTAGAATAACCATTTAAAGTTCTTGTTCTATGAAGGGAGATGAGCTTCAACAAGACCAAGGGCTACTGCCCCCACGCCATAAGTAGAGGTATCATTTGGAAAGAAATGGGTCACTGTTCCTGGCCCCTCTCCAGAGCAGAGCCTCAGAGATTTTGCCTAGGGCAAGAGGCAGACCCTTGGAACACCACGCTCTGCACTTCCCCTGCAAGGGAACTGACTTAATTTGGAGCAGAGTGCAGGGAAGTTCAAGCCAGAGGGAGTTCTGGAAAACAATGGAGATTTTGGTGATAAGTTCCATAAGAGTTAACAATCTAACCTGTAGGCTGACTAGTTAACCAAAGAGAATTGAGGGAAAAGATAGGTAAGAGGAACACTTATGGGTTCAGAAGAAACCTCAAAAAATTAGTCTCAAAAACTATCTTAGATGAGGAGTTTAAATTTTACTAAATAAGAACTTGTAGCTATTTCTGCACCAAGGTGTTGAAAATGATAAATGTTTTGCTCCAGAGGCCACCAAATGAGGGATGCACTTGAACAGAGATGGGGGAGACAGAGAAGGTTTCACGAAGTCACTCTTGTCCAGGATAGCTGTGCATGTGACCAATGTGCACTTTTAAGAAGTTTAACTAAGTCCAACTGGAAGAAACAGTAACTCACATCCAGACATCCAGACACAGCATAGTAAACATGGTACAAAATAAAGAGCAAATCTTGAAAACAGTAAGAAAATACCATCATGTACAAAAAGGCCCAAATAAGATTATTGCTGACTCTTGCCAGAAAAAAATGGAGGCCAGAAGGCAATGAGGAGGCAAATTCAAGTGCTTATGTATAGGGGGAAAAA